>JAURVB010007103.1:0-19173 GCA_033002965.1 Piper betle
ATGTTGTTCTATCCTTCTTTGCTTGTTGGTTCTACACCTATGAGAAGTATGGTTGCATAAAGAACATTTTCTTTACTTTTAATCAACATGCAGGATTTGGACACTCCTCTCCTTTCAAAATCTCTCAAAGGTAAATAATTTTTTTGTCATTATTTTTAGTTTAAGCGGTGAATTAATCTTTGTTAATATATATGTAATTATTCTTTTTTATATATTTCATGAAGTTAGTTATATCAATTTAATCTCTTCACAATCACACCAACCATTGTAAAAATATATTTAATTCTTTTTTATATATATTTCATTAAACTAGTTCTATCAATTTAATTTGAGTCTATTGAAATATGAATCATGATGTAATATGGTGGTAATGGTTTTATTAATGTTTAATTTTATTTTATTATATATATTGGTGAAGATTTTGATTTCTTCAATCCGGCTTTCAATCCAATTAGAATAAGGTTAGGAGGAGCCATGCAAGATCAGGTTATTTAGTGAAGAAGTGCCCTCACTTCAAGAACATTACCACGAGGCTCTTTGATTTTACAAAAGGATGCCTAATTCTAGGGGTACTAATCGAGCGAGCGAGCCGAGCTCAATTTGTGTTCGAATTCGGCTCGAATAGTTCGAAACTCGTTCGAACTCGACTCGAGATCGAACGAGTTTTGAACATACATGTTCGAGTTCGATTCGAATATCTTTTATGTATTCGAGTCTCGAATACACTTAAACTGTTTAATTTTCCCGAGCTCGAACTCAGCTCGTTCGTGAGTTCGAAATCGGCTTGATTAAAAGTCAAAAATACTTCGCTTAAAAAATTCTTGAGGTCATCAACTTGAATACTTACCATCTCAACTATCTCACTTCTTTGTTATTATATTGTGTGTGTGTGTATATATATATATATATATATATATATATATATAGATATAATATAAAAACTATATTATTATATTATTTTATCGAGTCGAGTTCGAGTTATTACCGAGTCGAGTCGAGTCGAACATGACCTTGCCCAAGCTCGGCTCGTAAGATTTGAGTTCGTGTCAAGTTCGAGCTCGAGCATCTAAATGTCGAGTTTGGAGTCGAGTCAAGCCGAGCCGAACGCTAAATGCTCACGAGCTGGCTTGCTCAATTAGCAACCCTACCTAATTCATGACGTCTTTTTCAATAAATTTGGGTGAGAGTTCAAAAACTTCATAATTTATATTAATAAAATAAATTATTTGATAAATTTATTTAACAAATTTAATTGTTTGTATGTAGAGCTATGAATTTATTTAATAATTTTAATTGTTTATATGTAGAGCTAAATTAACATTTGGATTGACTGCATTGATTGGGAGGAAAAAAGTTACAAAAAACGGTCTTTGGGCTTGACAATGGAATTCTGCCAATGACAGAGACTTCATAAAAGTAAAACATATTATATCTAAAGGCCAAGATATGGATTTCTATGAACTCGGTATAATGATCAATAATCATAACAACATATCAACTTTAATATATAAACTTTTGTATGCAATAACAAATATTTTTATAACCTACTGAAAGTTTTATTCGGTTGAAACAAGTTTCCTTATAGATAATCAGTAAGTTCATCCGATTATAAGGGGAATAACGAAGGCGACAGACCAAGGTCATGCAGAGTATGGCTACTCCAGTTATGAATTTAATCTTTCCTTGATGAGTTTCGGATTTCCTTTTTTGTAGTAAAAAAAAATGGTGAGGAAGCTAAAAATTGGTTCTTGTTCGTTGCATTTCACTGTCCAATGCTTGTTATTTTGTGATTTGGGATTATGAAAATTGAATTTTGTGTGATAATATTGTGAAGATAGCGTTGCTGCAGCTAGTGTTGGGTATAATTGCTTTTGGAAACAATCAAGATTGGATTTTGCTTGATTGACTATGGCTGTTAAAGAAGATTGCATTATCTTTGTTGGAGTTGCAGTGGAATTTGGCTCAATTGAATGTTTCTACTTTCTATTGCTGCTGTGAAATTTCGCTTCTACAACTCCGAATTCGTGCATGGTTGCCTATCTAATATAGTCCTATTTTGTGGATTTGTTTTGTTTAATATTTAGGAAACTGAGTTGGTGAGATTGGTGTTGAACGCATTGCAAGGAGTGAAATCTGCCGTGGATGCTATTGAGAAGCTCTCTTCTTTGTTTCTGGACAGAACTTTCCACGGAATTCCTAGTTTGTGGCGCCGCTCATTGAGCACAAATGCTTTGGGAGAATTCTACGGTCAGTGGGGCAGTCAGGTGCTGCGGTTTTAAATATATATATTTATAGGAAATACAGTTGCTGTACTGTTGGCTGTGTTGCCCCCCTTCTTTTGACGCTCCACCGAGCTCCTCCCCTCCGACACCCCTCAGCCACTGCACTACTGGTCGTCACTTCACATGCTCACCGTTTGCTGCCCCGGCGTCCTCCTCGACCCCTCCGACTTCGGCCTCGAGTGCGACATTGGCCCGGACCACTCCTTCCCCTCCCCGAGCCGCCGCCGCCCCTCAGACAATATCCGCCGCCCTTGCATCCCCTTTCCCGCCCGTGGCCCAGTCTCGACGATATCCGCCCACCTGCGACGATAACCGCCGCCCGCCGCTTCCTCTGTTTCCCACTGGTCATCGGCGGTGTCTTGTTGGCCACCATCTGCCGCTCACTACACGGCCGGGGGCTCGCCGAAATCCGCCGCCCCTCCATCCCCTTCGCGGCCCGTGGCCCGATTGCCTCAACAGCCGCCATCACCTTCCTCTATTGGCCGCTTCCTCTGATTCCCGACTATCATTGGTGGCATTTTGTTGGCCACCACCCAAATTCACAGCCTCCTATCTCAAAGATCCTCACTTTCCGGGTGACGACAGTGGTGCAAGTTACGGCGGCGGCGGCGAGGTTCGTCTGGCAGTGGTGGCGCAGCAAAAATAGAGGTATCGGTTAGTGGGGGAGAAAATAGGGTCGGTGAAGAAAAATAAAACGATTGCAATTTTATAATAAAAGTTGACTCTCTCTTGACTTGAGTCAATATTATGAAATAAATACAATAAAATACCATAAAATAATATAATCGAGTTATAACTTGAATTACATGATCTAAACTTAAAACCCACCCAAAACTAATAAATAACTCGTCCTAATGCGAAAAATGCCTAACGCGTCCTAATACTCTCATATATTCTGACGTACGTATGAGCCATGTGGGGCATGTGTACCCAAGTATATGATGATAATGTCATGAATGTAGCATAAAAAAATGAGTTATTAGAATATATGAGAGTATACCAATTCTTTTTATATATATTGTGGATCACAAAATTAATTTTATGTCATTTACCGCGTTAAGACATGTTATTTATTAGTTTTGGGTAGGTTATTAAGTTTAGAGCATGTTATTCGAGTGAGAACTCAATTATTTTATTTTATGATTTTTTACTGTATTTTTTAATATATTTTTGGGATATATTTCGTAATATTAACTCGAGTTAGGAGCGGGTCAACTTTTTATTACAAAACTACCCCCACACCTAAATGCATTTCTTTTCCCCGACCTTCTCCCCTATTTTGACGTGCCAACCCTCTGTTTTGCCCCCTTTGTGTTGCCACGCCACCTCACTGCTGGTGACCTCGCCACAGGCCACCTGCTTCCAGCAAGTGATGCTACCATCCAGTGCTATCACCGCCTCTTAACCTCCTCCATTCCTTCCCCCTCTCCCTACCGTTTTCCTTCTCGGCCACCCATTGCCGCCCAACTTGCACACATCGCCACTGGCCACCAACCCCAATGACGACCTCTAGCGACCATCCCTAGCCTCTTGCCCCACCTTCCCGACTCTTCCCTAGGCCTGGTCGGCACATCCACAGCAACCCCAGGTGACCCATGGTGGCGGGGCAAAACCGGGGGGGGGGCGGAATTTAATTTCTGCCATTGGATCCTATCCAACGGTTAGGGCATACTCCCCTCTTCAATCCAGCTTTCAATACAATTAGAATAAGGTTAGGAGGAGCCATGCAAGATCAGGTTATTTATAGAACTGAGCAGGTAGTGAAGAAGTGCCCTCACTTCAAGAAGAGTACCACGAGGCTCTTCGATTTTACGTCTTTTTCAATAAATTAGGGTGAGAGTTCAAAAACTTCATAATTTATATTAATAAAATAAATTATTTGACAAATTTATTTAACAAATTAACATTTGGATTGAATGCATTGATTGGATGGAAAAAAGTTACAAAAAACGGTCTTTGGGCTCGACCATGGAATCCTGCCAATGACAGAGACTTCATAAAACATATATTATATCTAAAGGTCAAGATATGGATTCCTATGAACTTGGTATAATGATCAATAATCATAATAACATATCAACCTTAATATATAAACTTTCGTATGCAATAACAAATATTTTTCTTGTTTCCTATGTCTACAAGAAATGAATTTTCTGCAAATGGAAGTTTCTGCTAGGATGGAAGAAAAACAATACGGACGTGACATTATTGTACTAAAAACTTGCTACCCATCTTTATAAGCTCCCAAAGTTTTGTCTCCTGGAGGGTTTTTGAGAAGAAATGGTTCCAAGATATTTTGCAAACAGCTGGACCTAAGAATTAATTAGTTTAGCGATATAAAGGTAGCAATCAATAAGTTTAGTGGTGTTAGGTGCTTATTCTTATTTTATAGATTTATATATTAGCTATTTTATCTTGATCATTATGAAATTATTTATTTATTTTTTTAGGTGATGATCGAAATTTGATCCACAAGATCCAAGACCCCTATGTTCTAAGTAACATAGTTCAAACATTTAGCGATATAAAGGTAGTAATCAATAAGTTCGGACCATGAGTGTAACATCCCGAATTCAGTTCACATAAGAATGAATCAAAAATATTATGATCTAATCGAGTTATGTCTAAATCAATTAATTTATAAGACTCAAATGATAAAACAGATGGAAACAACCTTCTTGGCATCTCGAGAATGGAAGACATTACTAAATATATATAAAAATGCATCAAATACTGATAAAAGTACAAAATAAATAACGACGTGCTGAATACAAGTGTGTGTAGTATTTATTTGTCCTTCCACCAAAGCCGACCAAACACAGGAATACAAAACCTATATATATAATATGAAAAAATGTTAATAACCGTTTGTCCAAAAAATAACTAGTACAAACTGGCAAATGTAAACTGATTTCCACAATGAAAGAAAAACTATATATACTCTACATGGGGACACTAAAAGGGCATCTACCGAAGAACCATCAAATTACAGACTCGATAGCATCCCAAACTAAACTAATGTTGTACCACTCTCAGTAAATGCCTCTCTCAACAATAATCGGTCTCTCTCGAAAATGAGACATATCCTAAGCCCTCTCCAAACCTCTATATAATGTCTGGCCAAGTACTACAGTCGCCTTCAGTACCCTTGATGCCACAAGTTTAAACATTCGTTGTACACAATAATACCCGCCTATATAAAAGACTAACTCTATATGGTGTGTGATCGTGATGTGTGCTCACATCAATAATAACATCAAACAAATCAACAATAAACACTCGATACATAAATCAAGACATAACAATGAAAATGACTAATAAACAAATAATAAATAAATAAACTCATGGATAAATAGATAAATAATAATTCATGAGAATAAATAATATACTAATCATAAAATAGCAATATAAATATACTATATAAGTACGAGACTAACACGAATAATAATAACACATACACGAGTAGTTAAATAAATAAATAGCTAATAGCAATTAGTCATGAATAAAAATAATATAATTATCAAACATATGAACATATGACTAACACGAGTAAATAATAAATAAATAAATAATAATTCGATAATTAAATAATTTAATTAATGGTTAATAACAATAAATCATGAATAATAGTAATATAGCTATCAAATATATGAATATATAATTAAACACACATAAATAATAACAAACGCGCAAGCGAACAAATAAATAAATAAATAAATAAATAAATAAAATTTGATAAATATGAATAAGATTAATATTAATAAGTAATATAACATCCCAATTTTTTTAGGTCCGATGGCAAACCAAAGTGTGATGTTAAAAATTCGTAAAACTATTCATTTAATTACTATCGTAAAATTTAACGGAAGCGGATTTCAAAAGCATAGGCCGGAACCATTCAACGGCCAACTAAAATCATACATACATACATACATATATAATCATATATACTGTGCAAGAACATACAATGACACCACGTGCAGCCCGGACAACTCAACGAAGCATACAACGTGTTATAAACATATACATGTACCAAAATCTAGTCGATGGTAACATATTTGTTTCATACGTAAACATATACATGTACTATAATCTTGTCAACGTTAACATGCCCGTATCATATATAAATATATACATATACCGGAATCTAGTCGACGGTAATATGATCATTCTAGTAGGATCATAAAGAAAACCACACATACGCATACATATAAATGTTGGTGCATGGGCCAACATGGTAATTCATGACTACTAAATCAAACTAGAAGTCTTGTAATAGAGAGAAGTGCACGTACGCATACATATAAGTGTTGTTGCATGGGCCAACATGGTAAGCCATGATCACTAAATGAAATTAGAAGTCAAATCATACAGAGAAACACACATATGCATAGATATAAGTATTGATGCATGTGCCAACATAGTAACTCATGACCACTCAATCAAACTAGACATCTAGTAACAACTTAATATAAGAAAATATGCACTTCAAAATATGGTTAATGTACGGGTATATCGACGTGCAACCAACCTCAATGACAAATTTTGACAAACTTCGAAACCAACAATCATGTTGAAAAACTCAACAAAGGTGGTTGTTTCACACAAGTTCCCCCTTGGTTGAGAAGGATATGGTTATAATAAATTAGTCATAAATATATACACATGCTATAATAACGAAATACAAAAAGATAATAAATAAAACTTATTTGAAACAATTCATAAATATTATTAAATTAAATTAATTTAATATTTTTTAAGATTCATTTTGAAATAAATCAACCTAGTTATTTTTGGGGTTTTACCAAGAAATACATCATCGATAATAATAAACAATCACATAATCATGCATCATAATTGACAATTATGTAAATAACAAGAGAGAAATAATAATGAATAAATAAAATAAAATAAAATAAAATAAAATAAAATAACTCATAATATTAAATATGTTAAATAATGTGAAAATGCATATAAACTAATGTAAGGAGTTTCAAATTACCGAAAATGATCGAGAAACGGACAAAAATGGGCCAAAAATGGCTGAAAAGGCAACCAAGTCAACTGGGATGAGCCAGGTCAACTAAGCTAAACTAAACCGAATCGAATGGGCTGAACTAAACCGAGTCGGGCTGAGGTAACTCGGTATGGGTTAACTAAAATAGTGGGTTGGGATGGCTGTGGACGCAAGCACAAACAAGTGGACACAAACAGGGCCACAAATAGCAGACATGACGGGCTACAAACAAGATCGCGGGCAAGGTAAATGGGTCGACGGGGCTGCCCGTTCCCAGCACCAAAACATGTCGACGGCGGCACAGCAGGGGATGCCACCTGTCGCCATCAACAAATGACATCGAGGTGAACGTGATGTTGTTGGTGATCGATGTAGCCTAACTGATGGTTGGCCAGAACATGACCGAAGATTGACGGAATTGCCACCGGGTATGGCAATGTCGTCTGTGGCGATCGCGGCCACGACGATGGTCATAACTGCTCTCAAAAGTTTGGCTTCAATGAGGGAAAGCTATCTAGGTGGTCAGGCTCGCCGGTGGAGGCTCACCGGTGTAGGAAAAATGCACTGAAAGATGACGGCCGCTGTGGAAACAAGCAAAGAAAACAGCCCTGCCGGTAATTACTGTGGAGGTGCCGGTGCTAGGGCTGGGCCTGGGTCGATAGTCCTCCGCAAGGCGGTCAAGGTGGTGCGTGTTTGGTGGCCGGTGGGTGGTCGGAGTCTCGCCTACGGTGAGACAAAAGTGGCGACGATGTTAGGGTAGAAATATTTTGAAAATTTGTGAGAAAATCTCCTGAAATTGGTTAGTCAATGTCAGGGCTGACGTGGACTGTCGAGATATTTCCACATGACATAATCTGAGCAGCCGACAACTCATGGGCCTAGTGGGGTTCACTTGGGGCATATATATATATATATATATATAAATGAAAGCTTGGATCGGAAACGATAAAAGTCAAAGCTAACTCGAGGCCTAAAAGTTTCTATATGGATGAAAATCGAGGTAAGAAAGCTAAATAAGCCTCAAAACCCTAAACTCAATCGGATGAAGATCTAAAACTTACATTAAACTAGGCCTACAGGGGCAATCTTGCAATCCAAAATCCCTGAAATGCATGTAAAATAAATACCCTAAAAAAGACTAAACAGATACTAAATGCACCAATGACCTAAATCTATATAGATAACTCATACTCTGTTGCACTATAACTAAAGTTATCATCTATGTAGAGGGCATACTTAGTCTCCATAACATGCTCATATGGTTATTTGGGCCCATACTCATGGTTTGAACACTGGTTTGGCTCAAACCATCTCGAACTTACTCGAGACTGACTTGAACCGGGAATGGTAACAAGCGGGTGAAATCCTAACCTGCTTGTGTATAGGGTTGTGTGTAAGCCTCTAAGTCCTGGAATTGATGATTAAACTATGTCAAAGTATGCTAAATATATTTGGTTGCAGCTATGTATCAGGTTCTGAAATAAGATTAGAAGAGCCCACGGTTCACACTACTATAAGGATTCACGGGAAGACCAAGTGTTTGGTATGAAGCCTTAACACTTAAGATTGCATGGGAATGCAATTAAATATGACTTGTGAGGTATGTGGAATAGGAAATCACGACCTAATTGATTTTTTGGTAAAATATTTTGCATTATAAATAAATTACATAAGCCAATGATTCAACTAATTATAACAACTTGATCATCCAGTAGCATTCTTGAAAATTCTAACTTATTAGCAAGAGGGGAGGGAGGTGTTGCCCTTCTTGTATCTTGGAGGGTCACACTCATACATAAAATTCACCTTCTTAACATGTAGGGGAGTTGTTGCCTCTATTGTAGCTCGGAGTGCACATAGTAGGAGCACACCCGTTAAAACGGTATCCCCATCATAAGGTATAGTAAAAAAAAAAGGAGAACCGAACTGATCCCAAAATGAAACTGATCAAAAAATTTAATAATTTGGTTCATTTGGAACCAAAATTTCAAATTTGATAAAAACTTGTGATTAAGAGAAATTTATTGGTAAAATTAAATATAGCCTGTATAAATTCAAAAATTAATGACAAATAATTTAACTAACTTGATAATTCTTATAAAACATAAACATAAATATTTTTATTCATATGTATTTTTTTGTTTCTGCTCGTTTCAAACTGAGCCTAACTTTTAACCACCTTTTCCATACCATGATGAGCCTGAACTTGGGCAAAACCTACAAAATTTATTCAGTTGAAACAAGTTTCCTTACAAAGAATCAGCAAGGTCGTCGGATTATAAGGGGAATAACAAAGGTGATGACCAAGGCCATGAAGAGTATGGCTACTCCAGTTATGAATTTAATCTTTCTCGCTAATTCAGGTGTATCTGCCGAAGGATGCCCACATTAAAAAGTGGGTGAACCAGAAGGGCTCCCCAGAAAGGAAAGAGGAAAGCATAGAGAACAAGGAAGCCTCAAGCAAGAGTCTATCAAAGACACTTGTCCCCGCTGACTGTTAGAGCTGCTTAGTATGGCTATAATCCCCGCAATGGAGACTCCCGTTGCCCACATTCCAATTTTCGATCCGAACTTGAGCATTGCAGCATGAGTTCCAGCTGAGTCTGCTCCCGCTCTTGTTACAGTTGCCACCTTAATGCCCAGCCTTCCACTAGATTCTTCAATCTGCTCTGAGTTCTACAAATAAACCAATGCTATTTATCTTCTTTGAGGATTCTGATCCAGTTCACCGTCCTCTTCTGGAATTCCTTTTTGTTCAATCATGTGAACCATACTGTGGTTTTATCAAGTCATGGATATACAGAGCAAATGTAAATGATCCTTATCAAGAATAATTTGTTACAAAGTATCTGGAGGATTCAGTACCGTGGATGCATCTCAAAAACAAAAAAATAATTTCAACCCCCAATTTGAGATTCTTAAGGTAATTAAAATGTTAAAACTGGATACTTGGATGGAGGTTTGAATATTAACAACCAGTTTTAATGTTTCAGTTGATTGTGTCCAGGAGCAAGCAATTGCATTTCCTTGTTTTCTTGAAGATGTTCGCAAACCTCTCTTCCATACTGGTTTGCAGCTTCAGGTGCTTATAAAGATGCTGGATATATGCAAATGGAATATCAACAATACTAGTGACTGCCTAAATTCATTTTCGTCACCTCTAGAGTCAGAGGAGGTTCTACCTTATATGTGTGACTATTTTAGTTGGGACAAACCTTGTTCTTCTGTTGATGAACAATATCTGTCAGATGGGGATTTAGAATATCCCCACAAGGACCCAGATAAGAAAACTAATACTCTATGTTATTTTTCTCTGTTTTGTTGTTTTTTTGTGATTCTAAGAAATTTTAACCATTGTTTAATTTATTGACATATATTTTATATTGTATTTGATTGTGCAGAGATTCTGAATTCAAAGGTCATTGATGTGTCTACTGCATCAGAAAGCTTTACTTTTGATACTGAAGATGAACATTCTTCGGAGTGTTCATCTTTGAGCAGTTTTGATGATTCAAGTGATTCATAAGGCTTTGTTGACTCGTCTGTTTTAGGAACTGCATCTGAGCTTCTTTAAAATTTGATGATTAAACCACAAGTGGAGGCTTTGAGAAGTGACCCTGTGGAAATGAATTTGTTAAGAGATTTGGATAACTCTAGCCCATCGCAACTTCTTGTAAATAGGGAGTCCAGATTTTGTGCACTGCTGGATAAGCGTTTTACAGGGATTGATGAGGCTGTTACTTCTCCGTGTCTATCTCATCTGGATGCTGATGAAGATGATTTGAGTGTTAAACGAAATGTAATTGATGAGAGTTTGTTTAATGAAAATGCATTTGCTTCAATGGGAGAATTTATGCCCTTCACTGATACGTCTAAATTTAATGAGTGGAATTTTGACGGTAAGAATGGGAAGTTTGTTGAATTCTTGAATGATTCTCAGCTTTGCTGCCATCTCCTTAATGTAAATCCCATGTTGACTAAGAAAGCTAGATTTTACCTGACAACCAGCTCTGTTGATAAAGGTTTCACAGACTACAGGCAGTCTATGTTTCCATATTTTGATTTTTCTTCTGTTCAAGATCCACGCAAGGCATATGGAGATAACTTCAAGGGGTGCTCGTACGATGAGTTACTAGCAGATGCTCACGTTCCTTCTACTGGGGAAGGCGGGGCATTATTAGTTAAGCCGCAAAAAAAGGAACTTGTCTCTCTGGTGAATGGTTTGAATGATATGCTTTTACAAGAAAAGCCAAGAGAAAGGGATAATGTCTATTCAAATCATAGTGTGAAAGAGCATGCTATTTCGTGCGGTCCAGTTCTTGGGGGAGTGAATGTATACTTAGCAAATTAACATGGAATTGATAGTAATCTTGAGGTCAATGACTCTTCTAACTTGGTTCTTGCTTCAAAAAGAATTGATTAGAAGAGCCCATGGTTCACACCACTATTAGGATTCGTGAAAAGGCCAAGTGTTTGGTACGAAGCCTTGAACTTAAGAATGCACGAGAATGTAATTAAATATGACTTGTGAGGTATGTGGAATAAGGAATTATGACCTAATTGATTTTTTAATAGAATGTTTTGCATTATAAATAAATTACATAACTCAAAAATTAAACTAATTATAAAAACTTGAATATACAGTAGACATTCTTGAAAATTCTATCTTATTAGCAAGAGGGGAGGGAGGTGTTGCCCTTGTTGTATCTCGGAGGGTCACACTCATACATAAAATTCACCTTCTTAACATCTTAGGGAGTTGTTGTCTCTATTGTAGCTCGTAGTACACATAGTAGGAGCACACCCGT
This sequence comes from Piper betle, assembly GCA_033002965.1. Classification (NCBI taxonomy): domain Eukaryota; kingdom Viridiplantae; phylum Streptophyta; class Magnoliopsida; order Piperales; family Piperaceae; genus Piper; species Piper betle. The sequence goes on from JAURVB010007103.1 coordinate 12,108, forward strand.
TTAAACGGTATCCCCATCATAAGTTATAGTAAAAAAAGGGATGGGGGGCAAACTGATCCAAAAAATTTAATAATTTGGTTCATTTAGAACCAAAATTTCAAATCTGATAAAAACTTTAGATTAAGAGAAATTTATTGATAAAATTAAATTTAGCATGTAGAAATTCAAAAATTAATGACAAATAATTTAACTAACTATATAATTCTTATAAAACATGAACATAAATATTTTTATTCAACATATATATATATATATATATATATATATATATTTGTTTATGCTCGTTTCGAACTGAGCCTAACTTTTAACCACCTTGTCCAAACCACAATGAATCTGAACTTGGGCAAAACCTACAAAGTTTATTCAATTGAAACAAGTTTCCTTACAGATAATCAGCAAGTTCGTCAGAGTATAAGGGGAATAACGAAGGCAACGACCAAGGCCATGAAGAGTATGGCTACTCCAGTTATAAATTTAATCTTTCTCGCCGATTCAGGTTTATCTGCTGAAAAGATGCCCACGTTAAAAAGTAGGCGTACCATAAGGGCTCCCCCGAAAGGAAAGAAAAGCATAGAGAGCAAGGAAGCCACAAGCAAGAGTCTATCAAAGACACTTGTCCGCCACTGACGGTTAGAGCTGCTGAGTATGGCAATAATCCCTGCAATGGCGGTGGCCGCCGGAATCGATGGCGGTGACGCCCGCGCCGGCGGCGAACAGCATCTGGACAGCCTCGACGGCGTTGAGGGAGCCGCCGGATGCGGCGTAGTGGAGGGTCGTGCTGCCATCCGGGAAGCAGGACCGGTTGACGTCGACGGCGGGCCCAGTAGCCACAATCAGCCTCATCATGTCGAGGCTGCCGTAGATGGCGGCCACCATGAGCGGCGTCCACTGCTGAAGCACCATCGCCCTCACCTGGTCGCCGCCACGCCGGCAGCATACCCAAGATGACGGAGGGTTAGGGAGGGAGGGGGTGGACGCGACAGCGGCGGTTCTAAAAAAGGGGGGGGGGTCTCATCCCAAAACCAAACTGATCCAAAAAATTTAATAATTTAATTCATTTGGAACTAAAATTTCAAATTTGATAAAAAATTTTGATCAAGAGAAATTTATTGGTAAAATTAAATTTAGCATGTATAAATTCAAAAGTTAATGACAAATAATTTAACTAACTTTATAATTCTTATAAAACATAAATATAAATAGTTTTATTCAACACATCCCGGTCCAAACAACAATGAACCTGAACTTGGGGAAAACGTACAAAGTTTAATTATTCAGTTCAAACAAGTTTCCTTACAGATAATCAGCAAGTTCGCCGTATTATTAGGGGAATAATGAAGGCGACGACCAAGGCCATGAAGAGTATGGCTACTCCGGTTATGATTTTAATCTTTCTCACCGATTCTGGTGTATCTGCCGAAAAGATGCCCACGTTAAAAAGTGGGTGAACCAGAAGGGCTCCCCCAGAAAGGAAAGAGAAAACCATAGAGAGCAAGGAAGCCACAAACAAGAGTCTATCAAAGACACTTGTCCCCCGCTGGCGGTTAGAGCTGCTTAGTATGGCTATAATCCCCGCAATGGAGACTCCCATTGCCCACATTCCAATTTTGGATCCGAATTTGAGCATTGCAGCATGAGTTCCAGGTGACTCTGCTTCCGCTCTTGTTACAGTTGCCACCTCAATCCTCAGCCTTCCACTAGATTCTTCAATCTGCTCTGAGTTCTACAAATAAACCAATGCTACTTATCTTAGTTTGTTGATTGAGATGCATAAGATAGAGTTTTTGTATTGGAAAGGCTTTAAGCTCTGCTATACCTCTGTTTCACGGCCCCCATCCTGAAACTCCTCTTGGGGTGCACTTGCCTGTCCTCAGCTTCAATAGTCTTCATTCACCTGCAATTATTTTTATGAAACAGTCTTGGGTTTCCAAGTAATCTTTGAACTTAACGGAAATAAAGTAGAATCATGAAATGTACATGCATACCTCTGAAGGCTCAATATCTTGATTCATGTTGATGTAATTATGGACTAGTCCAAGTTTCAAGGGATGAAATGGAACGGACAAGATGAAGAAGTTTAGCGTATCTGTATTAATGTCTTGAAGGGCATAACCCCTTTTATGGAGGTAATCCAAGATCTGGGCCGTCAGATTAGATCTAATCTGACGGCCAGTCTATCGAACCATTTGTTTTGCAAAATTGGCGATGATGCGGTTGTCGTTTCCCCAATATCCATTCGACCACTAACGTTGACGTCTAGAGTAGGATGTTTCAAATACATGGCTAATGAGATGTCAATGGCAACAGCTTGGGAAGCTTCCGTGGTGCCATACACACTCACTTTGACTAATGGGAGAGGCTAATGGGAGAAGGCTAATGGAGAAGACTAATGGGGAGGCTAATGGGAGGAGGCTAATGGGAGAAGACTAATGGGAGAAGGTTAATGGGAGAAGACTAGGGCTCGTAGCACTTGCGGCTTGTATTATGTGCAATTCGGCGTTGTATTGTTTGCAGGAAGCAAAACGCGCACTTGCGGCTTTGTCACAGAACTCAGAAGTCGTCATGGGGCCGTGATGCGGCAGACCATGGAAGCTATCGTCTGCAATCCGGTTGCCGGAGATTAGGAAGTTTCGAGAAGTTCAAGAAAAGCAAAGAAAATATCCATTCAACCACGAAGGTTATCGTCTCCCTTGGTAAAACATGACAGGAAGTTCCTTCAAAGAAAGTATAATTGCTTTATAAAGTTCATTGGTTACGAAGATATGATCATTGCATCTTTGGAGTCAAATACCTTTTACAATAGTAAAAAATTGGCCACCTGTAGAAAGACAATTTCCTAAATATCCTCATATGCAACAAAAATATTTACAAGTGAACAAACACATCAAGCTCCGTCTGGTTACCGTGAAAAAAATATAAATTACATGAAAATTTAAATAATTAATTTACTAAAATTAGTAAATATACAATATATTCTAAAAAATAATATTTTTATAATGTGTTTTATTTTCAAATTAATCATGATTATTTTGTTTGACCCTTCCGTATTGGTCTCCAATAAACGAAGAAAAAAATTTCTAAATTTTTTTATTAATTAAGATAAAAAAGAAGGAAAAATATTGTGGCTCATTTAGGATTATATGAACGGTCACATAAGATAATCATAATTATCACAAATATATTCATACTTAATTTGTATACAGAGTAATTAACTTATATCTTTTTTTGTGAGGTTGACCATTGTTCGGGCGCGGGATCGTCCGCCCCCTCGAATCGGTTCTTAGGTGTGATTCGGGTTTAAAGGTTCGGTGGGACCGAGGTGCCCTTGCCGCGCAAAGAGATAGTGCGATGGAAATAGAAGATATTACAAACACATGAAATGACACGCAAGGAATTTTTACGTGGTTCCTTAGGGTTCAACTTGAATCCCTAAGTCAGTCCACGGTGAGATTAGTACTCACAATCCACTATTTCTCCTTTGATTTTTACAAGTTATACAAAACAGTGAATTTTTGCCGCCGGTAAATCAATTCGCCTGAGATCTTTGACTCCAATGCCAATATTTATCCCCTTCTGCTCTCTAAATCCTTAAAATGACCCCACCAATGTGTCCAGAGCGTCTAAAAACGGTGGGGTAGCAAGTTTCGGCTCAATCCAAGATCTATAATGCCTTCAAATTATTTTGGAACGTTAATACACTGAACCGGGCCGTTCCGAGTTGGTTTAAACCAAATAAATACTGGACCGGACCGGATGGTGTGCGCAGGCTGTCTTTCCTTTTTGCGTACGCCAGTCTGCTTGTGGTACACGGTGCACTAACTCGAATCCGGGTCACAGGGCGGGTCTTGGACACGACACGGGTCCGGGTCTGTTCGCGGGTTTAGCAATTCGTGGGGCAGATGGATCTGTCACGGACCTGGCAGGAAAGCGGACTCGGTCAGAGGTAAACGGGAACGACAGACCCGCTTACAGGGTGACGCGGCGGCGCTTTTGGAACCCCGGCGGCAGCTTTTTCGGCAGCTGAATGGTGGCGGAGTTCACCAAAACTGTAGATCTCAGAACACTTTTGTGCTACGCTGCTCCGATCGGTCACTTCTCAATTTTTCCGGCGACCTCAGCGACGAACTCCGGCGGCTCTCGGCTTGGGCTTGTAGATCAATTCTCCATCTTCACTTGATATCAGCGGAAGATGCTGGCAACGACCGGCACCGATCGAAAAATGGCCGCGAAGTCAGCTCTCCGAGAATGTTTCCGCTCTGTTTTCTACTTTTTCCTCTGGTCGGATGGGTCTCTTCCTGGCTTTTCTCCGGCGACTGCAATGGCGAACACCGGCGAAGCTCACTTTGGGTTTGTAAAATACTCCTCCTTTTTCACTTTGGTCACCACTTTGGGTCCGTTAACTACCGGCGGTGGTCGGAAAACCCCGGTGAAATCTGGCTTTTGCTGCTGTTACTGCTCTGTTTTCTATTTTTTCCTCTGGTTGGATGGGTCTCTTCCTGGCTTTTCTCCGGCGACTGCAATGGCGAACACCGGCGAAGCTCACTTTGGTTTCGAGACCACTCCTCCATCTTTACATTTCATTCCACGGTGGCGCTGGGAACGGCCGTCACTGGTCGAAAAACCAGCGAAATCTGCTCTCCGTTGCTTTGTTTTCCGCCTTCTCCCTCCCTTCTCTGATGGGGTGCTTCGTGGCGATTTCCAGCAATGACAGGAGTCTCCAGCGGCAAGTCCTTGAGGCGTTGTGTAGGGGGCACTTCAAGCTTCACGCCCGTGGTCTCGGACCGGTCCAATACGGCCAATGTTGTCCAAAAATTGGACGCTGGACCTGCAAAACAGAGATGTTATCTTCTTCATTGCCGGCGGGTTGGGGCACAGCTTTGGCTGGCGGCTTGGCTTTGAGGGAAGTGAGGGAACACTGGGAATGGAGAGAGGTCTTGGACGGACACTGGCTTTGGAGACCTTTCTTCACCGGTCTTCTCCTCTTCTCACGGCAATGGCAGCAGCAGGGTAGGTTTCATCTTAAAAGGTTTGGCAATAAATGGAGATGGGTCTCCTTCTATGAAAATGTTTCTCCTTGGCAATGCTTCACAAAAAAAATGGCGGTGTGGTTTGCCAGGGGGTCGCCGGAGATAAATCTCTAGCGAGGGGCTCTTCCCCTGTTCTTTCTTCTATTTCTCTTCTTTTCAACGTACGAGCCCCCCTTTCCCAATACGTCGGGCTTTGTCTTTTATAGAGTTTTCCACGCTTCTTCTGTTTCGAGATTACGGGTATGGGATCATAAACCGTCAGGATTTTCCACCCAAATTCTCTCCTTCAGTTTTGAATGACGGAGACGTTTTCTCTTGTAATCTCCTCTGGCAGTTTTAGAATAGCATGGACCAATTCTTCAGAAATAATACATGTGGCCCGTGCAAACATTAGTCCCCTTGCCGATTTTTCGCAAATTTGGAAAGAAGAATCGGCAAAAAACTATAGTTCGTTTTTCTTTTTTTTTTCCTTTTTCCTTTTTTTACTTTTTCGTTTTTTAGAACAATATTTTGATCTCAAGCTATTATGACCCCTCCTGGGTCACTGTGTGATAATTGCCCATTATTTTGATTTAGGAGAGTGACTTCTTTGCTCGACAACCGTGGTCTCCAAATCCATATTTCTTTCCTTTTACTATTTAGATTTGGGTAGCAATGAGGGAATGACAATTTCGTTTCTACTCTCAGCTGCGACTTCTCTTTCTTAGCATCTAGCTTCTTTGGCAAGAAGATCTCATGATGTCTTCTTTTCCTTCTATGATATAGGGGAGGCCTTGTTTTTGTGATGCATCGTACTATTTGTTAAGTTGTTGGCTTCTCTTTTAAACCTTTTAGGAGTAATAATTTCGATTGACGCCCTCAACTTCTTGTCCAATGTTGAGTTGGATGGTGATCTTGATTTCTTCGGTAATACAAAGAAATGAAGGCGAGAAGTTGATCTTGTGCTTGTGTTGAACTCCTCTTGCTCTTCAATTATATTTGTCAAGTCTTCATTGCTAGCAATTGTGATAGGATACTTCAAGCTTTCACCTAGTAGCTGACATTTGATCGTGAAAGGGCTGCTAGTACAAAATGTACTTTTGATTCGAGTAACAAGACTTGAATAAGAACAATCACGATCCACTAAAACAAGTCGTGTGTTTCCTCCAATGTAATGTCTCTTCCTTCCTTGGATCGCTATCTTTCCACAGTAACTGCAAATCAGGCGAAGTTTTGTTTTTCCATATTGCATTGAATCCTTCAATTTAACTTCTTGAGTCGAAGTTGTTTGAACAATAAGCTGATCTTCTATTTTTCTTTATTGAGCTCCTTTCCTTCGCAAAGTCTTATTTTTTGATCAGTTTGAACTTCAAACTCATGCATCATTGGAGATGTAGAGAACCCTTTCTTCACTTCTTTAATGGAAACATGTGGCATTTCCATGCTGTTGACCTTAATCATCGGGGCATACATTTTCTCATTTTTCCTTCCTTCATCTAGCTTTTCCTTTCTCTTTTGAGACTTCATTAGTGAAGATGAGTGGCTCCACTGTCATCACATTGGCAGTTGAAATTTTGTACTTTATATCACCTTTGTCAAGTAACTCTTGGATTTTCTCCATCATGTCTCGACATTTCACCGTGAGAATGACCTAACCTCTGGTGAAATCGACAAAAATTTTCGTTCTTTTCATCTTCTGGCTTTGGCAAATTTTTTGGAGTCCATGGTGTGATCTTTCCTTTGCTCTTCAACACGTCAAACCATCTCTCAATATCTCTAGTGTTGAAGGTGTAATTTTTAATATTCCTCCATTCATGCTGTTGTCGAGAGTCTCGAGGTGTATATCTTGGATTCTCATTTCCATTCTTAGTCTTCACTTTCCACTCATGATTCATGTGACCAAGCTCGGTGATTGCATTGCTTGATGCTCCTTTATTCTTTGTTGAAGCTGAAATTCTGTTGAGTTCCTCATATATAAGCACCCTTTCAAAGAGTTCTTCAAATGTATTGCATTGTGCAGCACTCAGGAACCAAGCTGCTGATCCAGCATTCATCGCGCA
>JAURVB010007104.1:0-11969 GCA_033002965.1 Piper betle
TGGGAAAAACATTGCTTGATCACAGGCCTGAGGCGCTTGGGAAAAACATTGCTTGATCACAGGCCTGAGGCAATGGAAAAACAGGATCATAGAGGATTTTATTTTTTACCCCATTTAATTAAAGGCTAGGATCAGTTATCAATTAATTTCTTTTTTCTTGTGTAAAAAAAGCTAAAAAAAATACTGGGATAAAACTGTATGTATGTTTTTACCACTGTTTTTGTATATATATATATATATATATGCATTTAATATTTAATTATCAAGTATTAATTATTATATGTTGCATGTCATATGGTATTTTTGGCTAGTTAAAATGGTGTTTTGGCTAGTTATTTATAATATTATAAAATAGTATTATTTTATAATTTAAGAAAGGCAGATGACATACTTGGGAAATTATTGAGTATTTATAGATGTATACTTCCTCACACTTGTCCTCATCGTTTAGCCCAAAAAAAACGACTTATTCACAATCCCCTCTTTAAACTTATCCAACTATCTACCGAAATTAAAAAATTAAATTAAATCAAATAAAACTTAGGGTCCATTTGGTTAGCATAAAAATAGTATAAATAACATAAAAATTTTGAAATGGTCAACTTCACCAAAAATAGATATATTTAATATATTTTTTATAAAAAATAATATTAAATTAGTTATTAGAGTCCACATGGATGGGTCACACAAGATAATCATAATTAATTTGAAAATAAAATATATTATAAAATTATTATTTTTTTAGAATATATTGTATACTTACTAATTTTAGTAAATTAACTATTTATATTTTCAGCGAGGGTCTGAGCGGCGGTGGGTCAGCCAGCGTCGGGGAGCGGCCAATGAAATTGGGTGCCTCCTAGGGTATTATCATCTCTCATATATTAATGTGGACCGTCTATATATAATCGGACGGTCCACATTAATTTGTTGCAAAGGAAGGTTCTCTGCCCCTCGCTGAGAAAAGCTTTGCGTTTTTTTATTATAACTTATGGTGGGGATATTGTTTCAATGGGTGCGCTCCTGTTAAATAAAATCAACAACTCCCCGGCAATTAAGAAAGTGAATTTTACGTATGAGTGTGACCCTCTGAAATATAACAAGGGCAACACTTCCCTCCCCTCTTGCTAATAAGTTAAAATTTTCAAGAATGCTAGTGTATGATCAAATTTTTATAATTAGTTAAATCTTTAAGTTGTATAATTTTTTTATAATGCATAACATTTTACTAAAAAATCAATTAGGTCATAATTCCCTATACATACCTCATAAGTCATATTTAATTACATTCCCATGCATTCTTCAAGTGTCAGGGCTTCATACCAAAACACTTGGTCTTCCCATGAATCCTTATAGTGGTGTGAATTGTGAACTCTTTTAATCCTATTTTAGAACTCAATACACAGCTACAACCAAATATATTTAGCATACCTTGACATGCTCCAATCATTAATTCTAGGACTTAGAGGCTTATGCACAAGTGAGTTAGGATTTTCCTTGCTTGTTAACCTTCTCGATTCGGACCACTCTCGAGTCAGTTTGAGACGGTTTGAGGCAGACCAATGTTCAAACTATGAGTATGGTCCCAAACGATCATATGAGCATTTTGTGGAGACTGATTATGCCCGATATATAGATGATAGTTTCAGTTATAGTACAGTAGAGTATGAGTTATTAGTATATACACGAGGTATATAGATTTTTTTACTTGTGTTAGCCCAGGTTTATAGGGTTAGATTTAGGTCATTGGAGAGTTTAATATTCGTTGAAGCTTTTTCAGGGTATTTATTTTACATATATCTCAGAGATTTTGGACTTCAGGATTGCCCCACTAGGCCTAGTTTGATGTGAGTTTCAGATCTTCATCTAATTGAGTTCAGGGTTTTGAAGCTTATTTTGCCTTCTTACCTTAATTTTTGTCCATATAGCCACTTTTAGATCTCGAATTAGTTTTGATTTTCCTCGCTCCCAATCCGAACTTTTCATATATAAATATATATATATATATATACACACACCTCAAGTAGACCCCACTATGCCTACAAATTGTCGGCTGTTCAGATCATGTCACGTGGAAATATCTTGACAGTCCATGTCAGTCGTAGCATTAACTAACCAATTTCACTAGATTTTCTCTCATATTTTCAAAATACTTCCACCCTAGCGCCACCACCACTTTCGTCTCACCGCATGCAAGACACCGACCACCCCCCGGCCACCAAACCGGCACCACCTTGACTACCTCGTAGAGGACTATTGACCCAGGCCCAACCCTGACACCGGTGCCTCCACAGTAGCCACCGGTAGGGCCATTTTTTTAGGTTGTTTCCACCCCTGCCACCATCTTTCGGGGGCGTTTTCTGGCAAGCCTGCTCCAGCGAGGCCGACCACCCAGATAGCTTTCCCTCATCGAGGCCAAACTTTTGAGACCACTCATGACTATCGTCGTGGTCACGATTGCCGCTGACAGCGTTGCCATACCCAGTGGCAATGCCGTCAATTTTGGGTCGTGTTCTAGCCAACTGTCGGTCGGGCACCGTCAATCACCGATGCCATCACCTCCACCTCGATGTCATTTGTCGATCCCAACCAGCAACATCCCTCACGCCGCTGTTGACATTTTTTGGTGATGTGCACGGGCGGCCCCGTCAACCCGTTTACCTTGCCCGCGATCCTGTTTGTAGCCAAATCCTGTTTACTATCTGTGGCCGTGTTGTGTCCACCTATTCGTGCTCGTGTCCACCTAACCAACCCACCCCACTGTTTTACTTAACCCGGACCCAATTACCTCAGCTTGACTCGGTCTGGTTTAGCCCATTCAACTCGGTCTGGTTTAGCTTAGTTGACCCAGTTTATCCTAGATGACTTGGTTGCCTTTTTAGCCATTTTCGGCCCATTTTCATCCATTTTTTGACCATTTCCGGTAATTCGAGACTTCTTACATTAGTTTAGATGCATTTTTATATTATTTGACATATTTTGATATTATGAATATTTTATTTATTTATTCATTATTATTTCTCTCTTGTTATTTACATATTTGTCAATTATGATACACGATTATGCGATTGTTTATTATTATTGATGATGGTCTGTATTGCATCAAATTGCTTTGTAATTTTGTAGCCTTACTCGAAAGAGAACCATGCTATTCTAATATCAAATAATGATAGATACAAGTGAGTTTTATTTTTCATTTTAAGGGTTGTATTCGTGAGTATATCTTCATATTGTTAGGTTAATCTCACATTAGTTTCGGGGGCAATTGATAACTTACATATAGGCCCAACAATCACTATAACATGTCGACCTAACATGTGGTGAGTGGGAGATGATTCATATGGTAGCCGGCCAAAATTAGAGTCTCCTAGAACTTTACTATAGCATGTGGACCTAGAATGTGGTGAGTGGGAGATGATTCATATGATAGCCGGCCCGAATTAGAGTCTCCTAGAACTTTTCTATCGCATGTGGACCTAGCATGTGTGAGGGAGAGATCCCGAATTGGAGTTTCCTTGAATTTCACTAGCATGTGGACCTAGCATATGTGAGAGGGGGATGATTTTGCATATGTGACGGAGGGATGATTTTTTCTGAATTGGAGTTTCTTGGAACTTCACTATAACATGTGTACCTAGCATGTGGTGAGAGGGAGATGATTCAAATGATACGATGTGTGAGGGGGAGAATTGCTAGATTAATCCTACATCAGTTTGGGGGTAACTAGTGGCTTATATATAGGCTAACGAGAAAACCTTATTCACATAAATAATTTTTGGATTAAGAGAAACCCATGACTCATGTTTCAAGTCCATTTTTGAGGCCCATAGGGCCCAATACTTATGACGAACAAATATGTATCATGTACTGGCATTGTTATGCAATTGTATTCAAGAAAATAAAAATCTATTTACTTCTTATTCGACCTCACCCCTTCTTTCCATTAAGATTTTCAACAGAATTGAATTCAACAAGGCCCTCGTAGAGCTTTTTGGGATTGGGAATGGTAGTATAGAAGCTCGGCTTGGCCATACATCTCTTCACCCATCCCATAATCTTTGGCCTCTCCTCCTCCATGTCGATGCATCCATACTTCTCAATGGTGTAGAACCAACAAGCAACGAAGGATAGAACGACATCCACAAACCCCAACTCATCCGCACCAAAGAAAGGCTTCCCCCTAGTTCTTCCTCCAGCAGCTTCAACCCCTACAAGAGCTCTTCCTTTCCTTTGCTGCCTTTTTCTCCTCCACGTCATGCCATTTACCGGTCCATATCTTCCAACCATTGTTACACACCTGCCATATAATTCAATATAACCCTTTGTAAATAGTGAATACTAATTTTTATGTGCCACATTTTCTCGTCACTTATTACATCATGTTTTTTCCTTGTATCATATTCTCATAATTATGAATTAAAGTAGGTCTAATCTTTGTTTTCATCGAAAAAATAATCAAAATTCTTGTAAAAAGAAGTGTATAGATACGAGAAATAGATACACTTCTGGTTAAGCAGTGATTACCTTCTTGCCAATCACGTCTGCAAGCAAGCAAGCCCTTGCTCTTGCATAAGGTGTTGGAGGAGGGGATGTGAGTGGCTCCAAACCTCATCAATATAGCGAAGAATGATGAGAGATTCACATCTGGGTCTTCCCTTGCGTATCAGAACTGGGACTTTCTTGTAAACAGGGTTCATCTGGAGGAGAAGGGTTCTTGCTGTAAGGCAGGTCTTCCTTTCTCTTCTCATAATCCACCCCCATCAGTGCCAGAGCCACCGTCACTCTCATAGCAAATGGGCTCCCCCACGCATCCAAGTGTATCACTTCTGGCTTTTCATCATACTTGGCCATTGCAACTTAAAGCTACAACTTGTATTCAAAATTTCCTAACTTGACCATGTCATTGCTGGCGTACTTCGATATTTATTCTTGTTTTTTCCAACCAATATATTGATCGGTCTGTACATTTCACGACCTTTGTATAATATCTTACACATTTTTTGTCCAAGTGTCCACCATATATATCTTACATTAGCAAAGTTGTTTGATCCTGCTTGGGAAAAACATTGCTTGATCACAGGCCTGAGGCAATGGAAAAACAGGATCATAGATGATTTTATTTTTGTACCCCATTTAATTAAAGGCTAGGATCAGTTATCAATTAATTTCTTTTTTCTTTGTGTAAAAAAGCTAAAAAAATACTGGGATAAAACTGTATGTATGTTTTTACCACTGTTTTTGTATATATGTATGCATTTAATATTTAATTATCAAGTATTAATTATTATATGTTGCATGTCATATGGTATTTTTGGCTAGTTAAAATGGTGTTTTGGCTAGTTATTTATAATACTATAAAATAGTATTATTTTATAATTTAACAAAGGCAGATAATATACTTGGGAAATTATTGAGTATTTATAGATGTGTACTTCCTCACACTTGTCCTCATCGTTTAGCCCAAAAAAAAACGACTTAATCACAATCCCCTCTTTAAACTTATCCAACTATCTACCAAAATTAAAAAAAAATCAAATCATATAAAACTTAGGGTCCATTTGGTTAGCATGAAAATAGTATAAATAACATAAAAATTTTGAAATGGTCAACTTCGTCAAAAATAGATATATTTAATATATTTTTTATAAAAAATAGTATCAAGTTAGTTATTAGAGTCCACATGGATGGGTCACACAAGATAATCATAATTAATTTGAAAATAAAATACATTATAAAATTATTATTTTTTAGAATATATTGTATACTTACTAATTTTAGTAAATTAACTATTTAAATTTTCATGTAATTTATATTTTTTTCACGGTAACCGGACGGAGCTTAAATCTATTTTCTTTAGTTCATGATGTGCTTGATCAATTGTAAATATTTTTTTGCATATGAGGATATTTAGGAAATTCTCTTTGTTCAAGTGGTCAATTTCTAATTATTGTGAAAAGGTTTTTGACTCCAAAGATGCAATGATTATATTTGTAGCAAATGAACTTTATAAAGCATTTATACTTGTTTGAAGAAAATTAGTGTCATGGCCTTCCTGATTTTCCTATTTTGTGTTACCGAGGGAGACGATAACTTCTGGAAAACATCCTAATCTCCGGCAATCAGATTGGAGACGGTGGGAAAACACCCCCATCTACGGAAAGAAAAGACTGCTGCATCACGGCCCCCGCTATTAAAGTGGGGCATGCTCCCGCTACATTTCCAACACCTAAACCAAGAGTTGTATCTTCTTCTTCATCTTCTCCTTGTCATTTCCTTCCTTCTTGCGCTTGCTTTTGCTTTTGTTACCAGCATCCCAGTCCCCACGAAACAGGATCATTTTGAGCCTTCAGAGGTATGTATGTACATTCCATGAGTCTACTTTATTTCCGTTAAGTTCAAATATTACTTGGAAACCCAAGACTGTTTTCCAAAATTAATTCCAGGTGAATGAAGATGATATTGAAGCTGGAGGAGGACAGGCAAGTGCACCCCAAGAGGAATTTTAGCAGAGCTTAAAGCCTTTCCAATACAAAAACTCTATCTTATGCATCTCAATCAACAAACTAAGATAAACAGCATTGGTTTATTTGTAGAACTCAGAGCAAGTTGAAGAATCTAGTGGAAGGCTGGGCATTGAGGTGGCAACTGTAACAAGAGCGGAACCAGAGTCACGTGGAACTCATGCTGCAATGCTCAAGTTCGGATCGAAAATTGGAATGTGGGCAACGGGATTCTCCATTGCGGGGATTATAGCCATGCTCTTGCTTGTGGCTTCCTTGCTCTCTATGCTTGTCTCTTTCGTTTCTGGGGAGCCCTTCCGGTTCACCCACTTTTTAATGTGGGCATCTTTTCGGCAGATACACCTGAATCGGCGAGAAAGATTAAATTCATAATTGAAGTAGCCATACCTTTCATGGCCTTGGCCGTCGCCTTCGTTATTCCCCTTATAATCCGACGAACTTGCTGATTATCTGTAAGGAAACTTGTTTCAACTGAATAAACTTTGTTGGTTTTGCCCAAGTTCACTCATTGTGGTTTCGACAAGGTGGTTAAAAGTTAGGCTCAGTTCGAAATGAGCAGAAACTAAAATATATATATGAATAAAAATATTTATGTTTATGTTTTATAAGAATTATCAAGTTAGTTAAATTATTTGTCATTAATTTTTGAATTTATACAGGCCAAATTTAGTTTTATCAATAAATTTCTCTTAATCAAAAGTTTTTATCAAATTTGAAATTTTGGTTCCAAATGAACAAAATTATTAAATTTTTTGGATCAGCTTCGTTTTGGGATCAGTTCGGTTCTCCTTTATTTTTTTACTATACCTTATGATGGGGATACCATTTTAATGGGTGTGCTCTTACTATGTACGCTCCGAGCTATAATAGAGGCAACAACTCCCCAACATGTTAAGAAGGTGAATTTTATGTATGAGTGTGACCCTCCAAGATACAAGAAGGGCAACACCTCCCTCCCCTCTTGCTAATAAGTTAGAATTTTCAAGAATGTTACTGTATGATCAAGTTCTTATGATTAGTTGAATCTTTGAGTTATGTAATTTATTTATAATGCAAAATATTTTACTAAAAAATCAATTAGGTCGTGATTCCCTATTCCACATACCTCACAAGTCATATTTAATTACAATCCCATGCATTCGTAAGTGTCAAGGCTTCGTACCAAAACACTTGGTCTTCCTATGAATCCTTCCAGTTGTGTGAACCGTGGGCTCTTCTAATCCTATTTCAGAACCCGATACACAGCCACAACCAAATATATTTAGTATACCTTGACATCCTTTAATCATCAATTCCAAGACTTAGAGGCTTACACACAACCCTACACACAAGCAGGTTAGGATTTTACCCGCTTGTTACCATTCCCGGTTTGGGTTAGTCTTGAGTAAGTTCGAGATGGTTTGAGCCAAACCAGTGTTCAAACCATGAATATGGGCCCAAATAACCGTATGAGCATGTTATAGAAACTAAGTATGCCCTATATATAAATGATAACTTCAGTTATAGTGAACAAAGTATGAGTTGTCAGTGTATATACGAAGTATATAGATTTTTTATTTGTGTTAGCCCAGGGTTTTAGGGCTAGATTTAGGTCATTGGTGAGTTTAGTATCCATTTAGGCTTTTT
Organism: Piper betle; assembly: GCA_033002965.1. Lineage (NCBI taxonomy): Eukaryota > Viridiplantae > Streptophyta > Magnoliopsida > Piperales > Piperaceae > Piper > Piper betle. The sequence goes on from JAURVB010007104.1 coordinate 8,148, forward strand.
TGGGTATTTATTTTGCTTGCATCTCAAGGATTTTAGATTGCTAGATTTCCCCTGTAGGCCTAATTTAATGTGAGTTTTAGATCTTCAACCGATTGAGTATAGGATTTTGAGGCTTATTTAGCCTTCTTACCTCGATTTTCATCCATATAGCAACTTTTAGGCCTCAAATCAGCTTTGACTTTTGTCACTTCCGATCCAAAGCTTTTCATTTATATATATATATGCCCCGGTGGACCCGACTAGGCCCATGAGTTGTCGGCTGCTCAAATTATGCTACGTGGAAATATCTCGACAGTCCATGTCAGCCCTAATATTGACTAACCAATTTCAGGAGATTTTCTCCAATATTTTCAGAATATTTCCAAAAATAATTACAGGTGAATGAAGATGATATTGGAGCTGGAGGACAGGCAAGTGCACCCCAAGAGGAATTTCAGGATGGGGGCCGTGAAACAGAGGTATGGCAAAGCTTAAAGCCTTTCCAATACAAAAACTCTATGTTATGCACCTCAATCAACAAACTAAGATAAATAGCATTGGTTTATTTGTAGAACTCAGAGCAGGTTGAAGAATCTGGTGGAAGGCTGGGCATTGAGGTGGCAACTGTAACAAGAGCGGAAGGAGAGTCACCTGGAACTCATGCTGCAATGCTCAAGGTCGGATCGAAAATTGGAATGTGGGCAACGGGAGTCTCCATTGTGGGGATTATAGCCATACCTTAGCAGCTCAAATCGTCAGCGGGGGACAAGTGTCTTTGATAGATTCTTGCTGGTGGCTTCCTTGCTCTCTATGCTTTTCTCTTTCCTTTCCGAGGAAGCCCTTCTGGTTCACCCACTTTTTAAAGTGGGCATCTTTTCTGCAGATAGACCTGAATCGGCGAGAAAGATTAAAATCATAACTGGAGTAGCCATACTCTTCATGGTCTTGGCCGCTGCCTTCGTTATTCCCCTTATAATCCGACGAACTTGCTGATTATCTGGAAGGAAACTTGTTTCAACTGAATAAACTTTTTAGGGTTTTGCCCAAGTTTAGGCTTATTGTGGTTTGGACAAGGTGTTTAATAGTTAAGCTCAGTTCGAAACGAGCAGAAACATAAATATATATATGTCGAATAAAAATATTTATGTTTATGTTTTATAAGAATTATCAAGTTTGTTAAATTATTTATCATTAATTTTTGAATTTATACAGGCTAAATTTAATTTTACCAATAAATTTCTCTTAATCAAAAGTTTTTATTAAATTGTAAATTTTGGTTCCAAATGAACCAAATTATTAAATTTTTTGGATCAGTTTTGTTTTGGGATCAGTTTGATTCCCCGCTTTTTTTATTATACCTTATGATGGGGATACCGTTTCAATAGGTGTACTTCTACTATGTGCATTCTGAGATATAATAGAGGCAACAACTCCCCAACAGTTAAGAACTAGTTTAATGAAATATATATAAAAAAAGAATTAAATATATTTTTACAAAGGTTGGTGAGCTTGTGAAGAGATTAAATTGATATAACTAACTTCATGAAATATATAAAAAAGAATAATTACATATATATTAACAAAGATTAATTCACCGCTTAAACTAAAAATAATGACAAAAAAACTATTTACCTTTGAGAGATTTTGAAAGGAGCGGAGTGTCCAAATCCTGCATGTTGATTAAAAGTAAAGAAAATGTTCTTCTTTATGCATCCATACTTCTCATAGGTGTAGAACCAATAAGCAAAAAAGGATAGAACAACATCCACAAACCCAACTCATCCCCACCAAAGAAAGGCTTCGCCCCTGGTTCTTCCTCCAGCAGCTTCAACCCCTCCAAGAGCTCTTCCTTTCCTTTGCTGCCTTCTTCTCCTCTTCGTCATGCCATTTACCCGTCCATATCTTCCAACCATTGTTATACACACCCGCCATATTGTTAGGGAAAAAACCTTCGGGCCCCCAAAAGGGACTTGTAATAGGTGTCACGGGCCTCTCTTAATCTAAAAGCTAGCTCAGGGAATAAGGCTTTCCCATTAGCCTATATACAAGTCACCAGTCACCCCAAGAACTGATGTGGGATAAACCCCAACATTCACCCCCTCACACATCATATCACCCGAATCATCTCCACCTCAGACATGCCGGAGCTCACATGTTACAGTGAAGTCCAGGAGACTCCAATTCGGGCTAATCCAATCTAAATGTGAAGACCAAGCCACCCAAATCATCTCCACCTCACACATGCTAGAGCTTACATGTTATAATGAGGTTACAAGAGACTCCAATTTGGAGTGACAACATGCCATAAGGCAAACTGGGGCAACACTAGGACCCACCTTCCCACAGACGGCGCCAATTGTTAGGGAAAAAATTTCTCTTCATGACCATCAATAACATTAGCTACATTCTTGACTCGCTTGGGACAATCCTTCTATGCCATAACGTTGTTATGTCATCCTTCTCAGCTGCCAAAGAAACAAACTGATCGACCTTGGTAGACAATAGGTAAAGTGCGCCCACCGCCTTCCCCTTGATCACCACCAATGCTCCTTTGCTGATCTTCCACAGATTGTTTTCGAATGTTGTAATCAACATGAGCAAATAAACAAAATCGGACGATGGCTAAGGCTCGCCTATCCAATAAGGCCCACTCCTCGGCTGACATCACTTCTGGCTTGGTGCCTACGAGTGGTTGATGTAGTTGCTTCTCGTATAGATGATCCTCAATCTGCATCCTCCACCATTGATAATTTGTTCCATTAAATTTTTAATTTTCCCAGTCTTGGAACTATCCGCCATGACTCCCACTCAAATCAAGATCCGATTGAATGAGACCCAAAATTCCCACAGACGGCGCCAATTGTTGAGAAAAATCTCCAATTTAGGGGATTTTTCTCAACACATATAATTCAATATAACCCTTTGTAAATAGTGAATACTAATTTTTATGTGCCACATTTTCTCGTCACTTATTACACCATGTTTTTTCCTTGTATCATATTCCCATAATTATGAATTAAAGTAGGTCTAATCTTTGTTTTCATCGAAAAAATAATCAAAATTCTTGTAAAAAAAGAAGTGTATGGATACGAGAACTAGCTACACTTCTGGTTAAGCAGTGATTACCTTCTTGTCCATCACGTCTGCAAGGAAGCAAGCCCTTGCTCTAGCATAAGGTTGTGGAGGGGAGGGGATGTGAGTGGCTCCAAACCTCATCAATATAGCGAAGAATGATGAGAGATTCACATCTGGGTCTTCCCTTGCGTATCAGAACTGGGACTTTCTTGTGAACAGGGTTCATCTGGAGGAGAAGGGTGTTCTTGCTGTAAGGTAGGTCTTCCTTCCTCTTCTCAAAATCCACCCCCATCAGTGCCAGAGCCACGGTCACTCTCATAGCAAATGGGCTCCCCCACGCATCCAAGAGTATCACTTCTGGCTTTTCATCGTCCTTGGCCATTGCAACTTAAAGCTACAACTTCTAACTATAAAGTGGCATTGATGCTAAAATAGATCACTAGCTTGATGAATTGTCATATGATTAAGAGCATTTGTGGATGTGCATATATATATTTACACACACACATGAAAATTAAAGAGATCCTGATCCGAGGATGTTTCATGGTAGCTGGTATTCAAAATTTCCAAACTTGACTGTCATTGCTGGCGTACTTTGATAGTTATTTTTGTTTTTTTACCACCAATACATTGATCGGACTGTACATTGATCACGACCTTTGTATAATATCTTACACATTTTTTCCAAGTGTCCACCATATATATCTTACATTTTCAAAGTTGTTTGATCCTGCTTGGCAAAAAACGGTCTTTGGGCTCTACCATGGA
>JAURVB010007109.1:0-12811 GCA_033002965.1 Piper betle
GGAATCACGTCGGGATCGGTGGGAAATCGAGGGCGATTTCCGGCGCTGCGACAGCCGGACGGTGGTCGGGCGTGGTCGAGGCGGCAAAGCGACGACACGACCGGCTGGGCGGCGTCGATCGGCGGCAGTCCGGCGTCGGTGGCGGCGGCAAAATCCGAAGGGCGGCGGCGGTGGTGAAAAGTGTCGGGGTTTGGGGAGGAAGATGAGGAGTATAGGGCGATGGCAAAGTTGTAAATAAGACTTGACTCGACACGGGCTCGAGTCAAGAATGATAACGGACTCGGAATAAATCCCAGAAAAATCTAGAAAAATTGGGAAAATCCCATAAAATCAAACAAAATATCACAACATCCAAATGACATGTTGTATAACTAATAACCCACCCGAATACCATCTAACGCGTCCTAATGCGTTATTCGGCCTAAACAAATTCTACGGTCACAACATAAAAAAATAAAATCATCAACTGTATACTCTCATATCTACTGATAACTCAGTCTGCTGATGCGTATCTGACGCTATCATCGATATTTGGGTATACATAAACCCTCATAGCACGTGCGCATGGTCGGCCTCGGCCCCGCACACGTGTTCTGAAAGCTGAACCGACTCAAACTACGGTCAAACCGACCGGCTAACGACTATAAAACCCTTACTCGAGTCGCGGGTTTTACACTGAATCTGAGCTTGTCGTAGATGAGACATCATGTTTAGAGTTTGGACCACAGGTTCGTTAAGACTCTTCTAAGTTTTTGTCACTATACTCTATTGCTGATTTGATTTTTAGATTATAAGACGTGTTAAGTGGTTTTTTTATCGGACCTCATTTAACACGGGCCAGTTAGACATATTTTACTTCTATGATTAATAACCTTTGTGGATGAGAATCCTTAAGTCTGATTTTGGAAATAGGATCTACTGCAAGTTGCCTTTGAGCATATTATAAATTCCTTCCCAGGCCTATATATGATTTTCTTGAGTTTTCCAGTAAGATGTGAGACAAGGGAAAACAGATAACAATTGTGATACCCCGAATCCGACTTGCTCGCGAACAGAATCAGATCATCACGGGTCCCGAGTGGTTCTACTCTCGCTGTCTCAAGATGGAAGATACTTATCGCTATGCATGAATGGATGCACGGAACCCAACATGCTACTACATGGATGACATGACAACCAGTTAATAAAATAAAATAATTACGATAAAAATCTTAAAATATAACGGACAGAATCTCCCCTAAAAATACAATTAGGGGCCACCCTGTCAAATCAAGATATATAAATATATAAATCAAGATACATTCATTACACTATGTTTTTTTCACGTAAACATTTAATTTGTACTAATCAACGCATTCTCAATATTTGGGTCTTGACCCACCTATTCATTCTATTCACCTTTTCACCATTATCATTCGGTTTGCACAATAATATATTATTCATGTCCTACTATCATTGTCCCTTTTCGTATACCAAAAATCATCATTATAAGAATTTTATTTTTCATAATAAGCATAACAAAACAATCAAAACAGTCAAAACAACCATTTTGTTGGCGAGTGTGTGTGTGTGTGTGTGTGCACGCGCAAGGTAGGTCACTGTTCCTCCATCCAAGCTGGTATATCCATTATCTAATCCTCACCTACATATATTAAAGAAAAACATTAGTAATGAGTGTTACTAGTCCAAAAATATAACTAATATCAAACTGGCTATGAGATCAAACTCTCATATGAAAGAAAACATCGTGAAATCTCTGAAGGGCATCTACTGAACTGAAATCATCTTTAACTGAACTGATCTACTCTTGCTAATGCCTCTCTCAGCATTTTCTCATTTCACTATCTTGTCCCTTGGGACTACTGTTATATCCTAAGCCATTTTCTTATCTCCATACCCACTCGCACAACACAGTTGATTCTCAGCTTAGACTAGCACAAGTCGCTCACATAACATGGTTATCGGTATTTTTGGCTTGGATTGGCACATGCCCGCTTGTGTAGGATGGTCGTCGATATTTTCAGCTTCGACTAGCACATGCCCACTTGCGTAGCATGGTCATCAGTATTTTTGGCTTCGACTAGCACATATCTACTCGCACAACATGGTTGTCGGTAGTTCTGGCTTTGACTGGCACATGCGGCTTGCAGAACATGGTTGTCGGTAGTTACAGCTTTGACTGGCATGTGCTTGCTCGCATAGTACGGTTGGTGAAAAATATGAAAACTACATGTATATATATGTCTTGGTAGGGATTTATATAATAGGCATGAAAGCATCGTGAGCTGGATCTGAGTTTCGAAAATAAACTCGAGGGATCTCATCCTTGAGGGTTATTAATCTGGAAAACTAGTTGACTAAATAGCCTGGGTAAAGTGGGATCCGATAAAATGCCACTTAGCTCGTTCTGCATGTAATAAAACAAACCAGCAATAGGATAGAACATAAAACAGGGATGAGTCTTCAACGGACCTAGTAGAAGCTCCAAGCATGTCCTCGCGCTTAGGTGGTAAGCTCCTACTCTGTACCTACACATCAAATCTATAAGCTAACGCCCGCTAACTAAATGATACATCACACTCGTCATGATCAACGCACTCACCATACAAACAGCATCCATCAACAGTCCAACAATTAACTAGAAATAACTCTAACTCATCCTATTCATACCAATTTTATTATATTTTTCTAAGTAACGTTGTAGTCAATTAGCATGCTCAGATTTAATTTACTTAATTAGATCACTAATAGTCATTCACTACCAATCAAATCATGTAAATTAACACTTCAACTATAATCAGGCATTCATCACAACAATTAATCAATCCTAGCATGTTGTGCTAATTAATATCAATTTTAAATAATTAAATCAAAGGTAACTATACCTCACATCATTGGTAATCAGCGATGATAGGGTTTCGTCGCGTGTCTCGGAGCTGGAATTTGGCCCTCGGCAGCGTCTGAAGTTTGAGCAGGTTCGACTAGATGAACTCGGCAAAAGATCTGGTGAATTCCAGTGAATATAGTTTTTGGCAGGTTTCGACGATTTTCCGGCAGCTTCCCAACTGTTTTCTGGTGGGTATTTTGGTGGGGCAATAGGGGGTAAGGGTCAGCACCGTCTTGGCGAGCTCGACCCAATGGTGGTGACGGCAAGGGTGGCCGTGACGGCGATGACCACTGATGGCAGTGACGAGTTTGACTAGGACGGTCAGTCGCTCTGAGTAGACTTACGGCCAGCCTCGGTGGTGGCGCTAGGGAGGGGGAAAATGTAGAAGAGGTCAAGGGGAGGGGCATCGGCGTCACGACAGCAGCAGAGCGGCACAAATGGCAGCAAAATCACGTCGGTAGCAGCAGCGCAATCGTGGGGCGATTCCGGTGTCTTGGCAGCCAGATGGTGGCCAGGGTTGGTTGGGGCAGCCTGGTGATGACACGGTGGGGCTAGGTGGCGTCGATTAGCAGCAGGGCAGCGTTGGCAATGGCGACGGTGACAAGCACGGGGGTGAAAATGGTGGCGATCGAGGGTTTGGGGAAAAGAAAAAGGGTCAGGGTTGGTCGGCAGCAATATCGTAAATAAGTATTGACTCGACTCTGATTTGAGTAAAAAATAATAACACATAATAAATCCTAAAAAAATTTCGAAAATGGGGCGAAATCCAATAAAATATGTTACATGCCACAACATCACAATGACATGCTCTATAACTAATAACCCACCCAAACTGTCCTACAACGCATCTTAAAATTAATTTTACGATCTAATACTTAAATAATAAAATTTTGGGCGTGCTCTCATATATTCTGATAACTCATTCTGCTGCTGTCTTTCTGATGTTATCATCATATATTTGGGCACACATGACTCTCATGGTTAATAACACACGACCAACCTCGGTTTAGTACACATGTTCTAAAATTGACTTGACTAAAAATAACGCCCAAACCGACCACTTCGAACTATAAAATCCCGACTCAGGTAGTGGGTTTTACAACTGCGTTGTGCAAGCGGGTGCATGCTAGTTAAAGTGGGCTCTGGATTGGTGAGTGGATTATTCCATTTTCGAGGAATCCTGACAACTCCACCTTTGAACTCCTCAAACCCAGAGAAGTGTGGAAGATTACATGTACTACAATGCAACGCATGTCTAGACTTGTGGTTTCCAAGGGTACTGAAGGCGCATGTTTAAGAGTACTCAGCTTATGTGCTCATGGCTAGGAGTGATTCATAAGATGTAGAGGGATGAAGGAAAAGGAAAAGAAATTGATGTTCACGTGCAAGGGATAGTTTTTAAAGTTTGTCGAGGCATGAGATGGGTACGAATGGGATGTTGTTGAGCTGAGGCCGACAACTACTAATTAGCACCCTTATGAAAGATTTTGTAAAGAAGTATATAAATGTTTTCATTTAGTGGGAGCATTAGCTCTCCTGTCCCAGTTTGACTATTAGTTATTTCTAGACCAGTAACACTCGTTATTAATATTTTTCCTATTATATATGTAGGTCTGCTAATCCAGAGTCGGCTTTGGTGGGAGGATAGATATACGATACACACACTTGAGCTCAACGCTTTTGTTTTCTTTTATACTTTTATTTATATTTAATGTGTCTTTGACGTGTATTTAGTAGTGTTTTCCATTCTTTTGATGTCAAGCACATTATTTCGATCTATATTATTGATCAAGTCTTATAGATTACTAGCTTTAGACATTACTCGAGTTGATCATAACATTTCTAATTCAGTGCTTAAGTGAACTGAAATCGGGGTGTCAAAGGGGTGATGGTTAGTATAATTAAATTGGATACCTAACCTAATTAAACATTAACAAGAAGATTTTTAGTAGTTAATAACAAGGTTTGGTTAAGAGGGGGGCACCTACTTAAAGAAAGTCAAGCTTGATAGTAGAGTTACCCGGCAATACCCGATTCTTAAATTACTAATTTTGATTATGAAGATAAATACATCATTAATGTTTTAAACTAATATTTATCTAAAAATACCAATATATATTTTATGTTTTTAAAATATTTTTTTATTAAATTTTACATTTTAGATCACGTATTATTATTTTATAGTTTGAATACTTACATGGATATTTGTTGGTTTGATTGCATCAAGTTTGTCCAACTTGAATTGGTCTCATTTAGTAAATGAATCTAGTTTCGAGTTTCAAGGACCGAGTTGAGTTTTAAATTGAGTATGACTGAGCTTGTAACATCCCAAATCTTGCTCACTCGCCAACTGAACAAGAATGTTACGGGTTACTTGATTAAGTCAGCTAAACCGAACCTAACCCAAATGTCCATGTAGCTCACTTGGCATTTTAAGAAAAAGATAAATCTCGTAATGAATGCATGAGATGGAAGGAACTCAATATGATAATATGTAAATGACATGTCACACAATTCATACTAAAAACAATCATGATAAAATTGATAAATTTTTTAAATAAAATGGACAGATATTCCCTAAAAGTTCAATAAGGGTCACCCTGTCAAACAATAAATAATATAAATATCTCATAAAACATTCACACAATAATTTCATTTCAAGTGCATGATCAGTTTTGAGTTGAGTCTTGACTCAACTACTAATTCACATTCATTCTATTTTATTAAACTAGGTTTCGACCCACCTATTCATTCTTATTCACATTGATATTTTTAGGTTTGGTCTTAACCCACCTAATGAACATGTTCAAAATCAAAATAACTCTACTAACAATGCATCATCATATCATTGTTCATAATAGATATCACAACACATAGCCATATTCTTCATTTCATCATATCAAAATCAAAACAAACATACCATTGTCAAACAGATGTGTGTGCACGAGATGGCACTACTCATTTTGGCTAATTCTCATTTTGAAGAAAACATTTTCATATCTTCTGTTGAACTCTCAAAAGGGCATCTATTGGGGAGCTATCACGCCGCAAACCCAATAGCATCCTGAGTTGACTAGTCTGCTGATGCCTCTCTCATCATTTTCTCATTTTCTTTTCTATCCCTTGGGATTACTAGTATATCCTAAGCACCTCTCCTTTCCTCCATATTTCTCCTGTCCTTGAGTACAAAGGCTGAGTACTCTCATGTAGTATCCTTCCATACCCTTTAAACCACAAGTCAGATATGTGATGTACTAAACAGTACCTGTAAACCTCCATGTTTCTCCGGGTGTAAGGAAATCAAAACATAGAGTTCTCAAGATCCCTTGGGAATATAACAACCCTCTCACTAGTCCAGAGCCCACTGTGACTGGCACGCCCACCTGCTCATGGTACGTGCGAGTCGATTTCACGATCTCTCATCTAACTGAAAACTCGATAAAATTATATTTATAGGACTGGGAAGAAATTTATAATAGGCCTGAAGGGAACGTGAAGTCGATTTTGTTTTCGAAATCAAACTCAAGGGATCTCATCCTCAAGGGTTATTAATCCAAAAAACTATTCGACTGAATGACCTAAGTTAAGTAAGATCCAATAAAGCACCACTTAACCCATTCTACAAATAATAAATCAAACTACATAGATTAGAGTCTTAAATAAGGGGCAAGCCCTAAATGGACCTGGTAGAAGCTCCAAGCGAGCCCTAGCGCTTAGACGATGAACTCCTACTCTGTACCTACACATCAAAACTAAATACTAATGCCCATATTAACTGTATGATGCGTATATGAAATGGATGCATGTGAATCATTACAAAATTATGAATACTATAATTACTAACATCCATATCAAGCAATCAACAAATGAATTATTCTAACACATTAACACTTTAAGATCTTTTTGTCATTACTTTTAAATAGGTGACTACGTCACAATTTCTAAACTTATCATCATTTCATGTCAATCCTCATTAAATTAAATTAGTAACCCTAATGATAATATTTTTCATTTAATTAGCTTAGTAATCCTACTTATGATATTTTACCCTTAATTAAGTTTATTAATCCTAATCATGCTATTCCACATTCAATTTCTATTATGAATTAACTTGCTAGTCACTAATAATTAACTTATATAGTTATAATAATAATACATAATTATCACAATTTCTAACATCATCCGTATCATAATTAGTTTCATATTTAATTTGAATTATCATAAAATCATTATCAATTCTTAATTACATAAAAAATTATTAATCAACAGATAATTATAAAAAAATTCAAAATTAGCATGTTAACATAAATTTGGATATGTGTGACCCTCATAACTCATAACACATGGTTGGCCTCGGTTTAGTCGCATGTATTCTCAATAAGACTCGACTAAAAATGGTCAAACTAACAAGTTTTGACTATAAAACCCTAACTCAGGTAGTGGATTTTACAAAGCTCGAGTTTATTATTAGTTTTGTTTGAGCTCCATCAAATATGAACCGGCCAAATGGATGAGATCAAGCTAACCACCAAACAATTGTAGAAGAACCAAGAAAAATGCCTAGCGTTCGTACGAAAAATGCCTAAACTTGTCCCCGCTAGTGGTGATAATAATTAATGAGTGACGACCAATGGATATCAAATGGTGATTGTTAGGTTGAGAACGAGGAACAAGGTGACAGAGCTAATGTTTTCTATATCATTAAAGATTATCTAAATAAACTAACAATTTTACCAACAACGAGAAATTGTAGAAGAATGAAGAAAATTTTTTTGAAGATGGGCAATGGTAAGAGAATCCATACGAACATGTCAAAATGTAATGGCAAAATGTTATGCAATGATAAGAGAGTCAGCTTAGGCCTGATGTCTATTGAATGCATGCAAAGTCATGTCTAAAACTTGACAAAACAACCAATGCAACACTTTAAATATTAAAGCTTTAAATTTATCAAGATTATCAAAAAATTAATGAGGTAGTCAATTATCCACGCCACATCATTATTTAATTTCAACAATTTAAGTCACAATTAAAATACTTAGAACTAAATGCTTATAATGAATTTTCTTGATAGGAAAAGAACAATGTATAATTACCCACTCTATAAAACAAGAACAAATCAAACTATATCTCTACAACTGAAATAAATTGATTTAATAACTACTAAAATTTTATAATAATTGTATACTAATTATAATAATCTTACAAGTTCTTAAGGTCACATCGATTGGTTGTCAAATTGTAAATCAAATTCTAAATAAACTTCCCAACCACTTTATTAATTAAATAAATACTTATTAACCCATTCCATTAAATTATTTAAAATAATTTATGTTATCATAATTTATAGATTACATTTGTAAAATTATTTTCAATTAATTGCTCCCGAAATATTTGAAATTTATTTATTTTAAACATGCTATTACACTCTAATACTTAAGGCTATCAAAATTTTGATAACCCATATTACAAACCTTAATTGATCGATTATTAAAATACTCAACTTTAATTAATTAATAACTTGGAATAATAATAATAATAATAATTATTATTATTAGTTAACAGATAATGATTGTATATATACATATTACTTCCTTGATTAATGAAAGATATTATTTTTAAATAATTTAATTTAGCTTTAAATAGTCGTATAAATAATTTAAGATACGATTTACTAATTAATTAATCATAACAATTAACACACACACACACACATATATACATCATGATTAACTCTAATATTTAATATCATACAATAACATAATGAATTACAATAATACTAATTAATACTATTTGTAATTAATTATCAAGAACAATTAAAAAAGAAATAAAACAATCGGTGCACAAAATCGCACGCTATCGTACAGAGAGAAACCTCATCTCCAAACTAATCAACAATGGAAAACAAAATATAGAAAAGAAGGCTATCCATGAAAACATTATGAACTAAACTTAAAATATGCATAGATGACATGATCTAATTCTAGGCAAAAAGAAGAATGCAGCGAGAAGATGAACCTTGCAAAGAGAAAGCGACACAAATACAAGGGAAAGGGGTTGGGGTCGTGAAGAGGGTGGCGATGGTGGTAGATGGGATGACCTATATATATATATATATATAGAAGGAGCATTCGATCCCCAACGTGTGAAAATCTCCACAAATTCCTCCAACTACCCAACCCTCCTATGCTTATCCAAGATATAAACATGATTTTCTCAACTAATTATCCATGTACCTCCTTATCTCTAACATATACATATATATATATATATATATATATATATATATCAACTTTAAACCCGATTTTTCACAATCTTGCCAATTTAGAAATTTTTGTCCCTAAAATTAGTATAACAGCTAAAAAAATGATAATGATTAATTAATTCCTTATTATTGGTAGGGATACCCCCAATTGGTTGACTAATTATCTAGTATAGTTAGACTTGTAAATGACATCCAATTGTGCTAGTGCAAATTACAACCTTAATCCACAAATAGGCTAGGGCATTTCTTTGACATTTCTTGCTTAGTCTCCCATGTTGCTATCATTTGACACCCTGTTCCTCCACAACACTTTTACCAAGGGAATTTTCTTATTATGGATTGTCTTTATGTCTCTTGTCAGGATATGATATCAGCCTTTCCTCATTGGTTAAATCTGATTGTAACTCTAAGTCTGCAAAATTTGTAATTATATGTCCTTCACCCCGTACATATTTCTTCAGCATTGGTACATGGCAAACATTGTGCACTCCAACTAAGCTTGGTGGCAATGCTAATCTATACGTACAAGTTCCAACTCGAATCAGGATTGGGAGCAGTCCTATGAATCTTAGCTTCAACTCCCCTTAGTTCTAAATCTAATCACCCCTTTCGTAGGAGATGTCTTTACGTACACAAGCTCCCCAACTTGGAACTCCAGGTCTCTCCTTCGAGTATCAACATAACTCTTTTGTCAATCCTGAGCTACCTTAAGCCTTTGTTGAATGAGTTTGACCTTTTCAATTACTTCCCTCACCATCTCGGGCTTGACTATAATTGCTTCAGTAGACTCCAACCAGCATGATGGAGACATGCAAGGCCTACCATATAAGGCTTCAAATGGTGCCATCCCAATATTAGCATGGTAAGGGTTATTTTAGGTGAACTCTGCCAAGGCTAAGTGTTTCTCCCAGTCTCCTCCCTAGTCAAGGATGCAAGCTCTCAACAAATCTTCCAAAGCTTGAATAGTCCTCTCACTCTGACCATCACTTTTGGGGATGATATGCTGTACTCAACTTGATTTGGGTCCCCATGGCTTTTTGGAAAGATTCCCAGAAATGTGAGGTGAATAGGGGATCTTGGTCAGAGATTATTTCCTTTGGAATCCCATGCAACTTCACAATGTTATCGACATACAATCCTGGTAGGTATTCTGCCATCCTCATTGATTTCGTAAGGATGAAGTGTAGTCGGTCCACAACCACCCATATGGAGTCATGCTTCTTTTGAGTCCTGGGGAGTTTTGCAATAAAATCTCAAGTGACGCACTCCCATTTTCAGGTAGGTATTTCTAAAGGTTGCAATAGTCCACCAAGTAGTTGATGTTGTGCTTTGATCTGTTGACAAGTCTGACACTTGGAGAAAAAATCCACAACATCCCTATTCATTCCAATCCACAAATAAGTTCACTTTAAATCCTGATACATTTAAGTAACTCTAGGGTGTATCTAGAACTTTGAGCGATGAGCCTCCTCTAGGATATTTCACCTCAGTGCATCATCCTTAGGTACACACAACCTCCCTCTAAATCTGATCACATTATTGGAATTGGCCATAATGTCAAAAGTCTTGTCCATCATTTTATTCAACTCCTCATCATCCATTTGTGTTAGTTTAACACAATCAACCAAGCCTTTTGAAATGGAAAGATTTGTTGGTAATCCTGTTAGTTGCTCCACAGGGTTGATAGCCACTACTTCTGTCGACATAGCTCAAAGTCTAGCTAGCTGCTTACCCTTGTCCACCTTGCCCTTCTGACTCAACGTGTCTACTACAAGATTCGCCTTCCCTAGATGGTATAAAACTTGGAAGTTATAGTCCTTTAAATATTCCATCCACCGCTTTTGTCAAAGATTAAGGTTATGCTGGGTGAAGATATACTTCAAACTCTTGTGGTCAGTGAAGACTTCAAACTGGGCTCCATACAACTAGTGTCTCCAAATCTTTAGGGTAAAAACAACTGCTGCAAATTCCAAGTCATGTGTTGCATAATTTTGCTCGTGAATCTTCAACTGACTAGAGACATAAGCCACCACTTTGTCTCTTTGCATAAGGATGCATCCTAAACCTAACAGAGACGCATCATTGAAGGCTACGAATCCTTCATTACCATTTGGTAGGGTCAAGACTGGTGCAGTGGTTAGTGAATCCTTCATTACCCTCCTTTGTGAGCTTGGTCATTGGCGATGCTACTAAAGAGAAGTCTTTAATAAATTTCCTGTAGTAACCCGCTAAACCAAGAAAACTTCCGATGTTGGTGAATGATTTAAGTTGTGGGCAATCAGTGACCGCTTTCACTTTAGATGGATCCACCACAACTCTGTCCTTAGAGATAATATTACCAAGGAAATTTACCTCCTTCAACCTGAGGTCACACTTTCAGAGCTTGGCGAACAGTTGATTCTCTCGTAGAACTTGTAGAGCAATGGACAGGTGCTTCACATGTTCTTCCTCATTATTTGAATAGACCTGGATATCATCCACAAACATGATAATAAACTTATCCAAGTATGTGTGAAATATTGTATTCATGAGTGACATAAAGACAGCTGGTTCATTTGTTAGACCAAAAGGTATAACCAGGAACTCATAATGTCAATAACGAGTTTGGAAAGCCGTTTTCGGTATGTTTGACTCCTTTACTCACAGTTGGTGATAACCATACCGCAAGTCTATTTTAGAAAATACTCTGACTATTTTTAGCTGATCAAATAGGTTATCAATCCTCAGTAAGGGCTACTTATTTTTTACCATCACTTGATTGAGTTGGCGGTAGTCAATACACAGTCGAAGGAGATCCATCCTTCTTCACAAAAAGAACAGGGGCTCTCGAGGGCAAAGTACTTGACTGGATGAAACATGCCTGCAATAACTCTTCTAGTTGACTCTTTAACTCTTTGAGTTCTGCTGGAGCCATGCGGTATGGTGCTTTAGAAATTGGTGTTACTCCGGGTGCTACTTCAATGACAAACTCCACTGCCCGCTAGGAGGTAACCCTGGAAGTTCGTCTGGGAGTACATCGAGAAACTCTGCTACCATAGGAATCATGGACAACTCTTTGGGTCCAAACTCAGTGTAACGACCAAGCCCAAAGTGCAACGTAATGGGCTATGTCATCTCATTAAAATGGGCACCCCGAAAGTTAAAGATCTCTAGTCCATTTCCACTTATAAACAGGATCTTCTCCCAGTAGGTATTAGATGTGGGACTAAGTTGAGGGATCTCACAATCCACTCACCTTAGGAAATTTCGTCCCTAAAATGCCTATACTTGGCCCGTTGCTAGCCCCAGCCCACGACCTTTCGGCCCGTGACTGGCAGCCTAGCCAACGTGTAACGACCCGCCATTTTTCATGATAATATTGTGGGCCTAACTGGCTAGGTGTTACTCAAAATTAAAGCAATTATGTCAAACATTATTAGAAATCATAACTTATAATAAAATCCCACAGTCTTGGACCGTTTCCCAGCAGCCACACTTATTCCTCAATTAAATAACAAAAAGGAGTCCTCATATTACTTTGCTCCATGCTCTAGTTGTCAATCATCTAATCTCGGATCTGCACACCTGCGGAGGCAATTCCGCGTTAGTGATTACAACACTAAGTAGTATAATAGATAAAACAAACAAGTACATTCCACCATTTTCATATATTTATTTTA
>JAURVB010007110.1:0-92667 GCA_033002965.1 Piper betle
TCAAAAGGAACACACTTGGTCACAACTCCAAACAGCACAAACTTCCGTTCAAATTCAATCAAATCAAAATTCGAACAACAGAAACAGAGACAACATCCCCAAAAAAAAAAACACACACCCCAATTTGCACCACCTACCAATTGAAGAAGGCACCACCATGGATCATAATAAATCAACCCACAGCAACGTGAACATCATCAAAACTCCCAAAAGCACAAAGATCAGTTCACAAATTCAATCGAAACACATAATTCCAGTAACAGAACCAGAGACAATACACCCCAAAAAACAAAAAAATTACAACTGATAGACATCACTTTTGAGCTCAATAATCTAACCATTACAACAAAAAAAAACAGCATCACAATTCCACGCAGCACAACATCCGTTCAAATTCAATCAAAAGCACAATTCCAACAGAAACAAACATTTACCCACCACAGCCAATTCCCGCCAGAAACCACCCAAAGACAGCACCTTTGAGCGCAATCAACTTCACAAAGAGCCCAAAAAAAAGATCCGTTCAGCTTCAACCAAAATACAAACCTAAAAAAGACAGAGAAAAAAATACCAAAAAGAGCAACACAAACTAGTACCAGAAACAAGGGAAGAAAGAGAGAGAGAGAGTGAGCGAAGGAAGAAGAGAGATGGAGTGGAAGGGAGAGAAGTTGTTAACCAATTGAGCGATGACGTACAGAAGATTGGATGGAGGCGATGGAGATGGGAATGGGTGGGAAAGAGCGAAGACCGAAGACGAAGAGGAAGACGATGACGATGACGAAGGCGTGACGTGTACTTTTGAGGTTCCACGGACTCTTCACCCACGGGTCCGAATGACCGGATCGCATCTCAATTAGTTCGTTTAAAATTTATTAATCATAATAATAATATATATATATATATATAATTTTTGAATAAATTATTTTTTATATTATTCAAATATAAACATCAAAAAAATATATTATAAATCATTTTTAATATACTAAAGGGGTTTTTAATTTAATCATTTTAAATATAATATAGTTGCCACTGACTTTGCGTAATATAGTTATGTTCTCACCAAAGTAATTAAACTTAACGTGACCTAGTGAGTCAAATTCGACAGTTTCATGTTAGATTTGATCAAATATCCTTTCTCATTGTTACCGAGTGTCACATGCTTAGACGTCACGACGGCCTAGCTTTTTTAAAAAATATAAATTAAAAATAATATAAAAGAGACAACTAGATCAAGATCAAATTAGCCACCAAAAGGCATCTAAATTATTTTTTTCTTAAATGAAAGAGTAATTTCAATATTATAATAAAATTTTACTTCTCCAATAAATATACCTTACTTTCCCACTATCGGATAATATAAAAAAAAACTTCTCTTTTTTATTAAAATACTTATATACATCAATGATATACAAAAACTGATTTTTAATGATATCATTAATTATTTTTTTAAGAATGATGATGAGCATCTATTTAATTTATTAAAATGTATGTGTTTAGTATATGATATTTGTATGTAGACATTCAAAATAATTTTTGTTTCATGCCAAAAAGTAAAAAATAATCTTAATTTAGTTGTTATTAATAATTAAATAATTTTAATTTGAGTAAATTATAATAATGAAAATTTATAATTTTTTTAGATTTTTAATTCAAATAAAATTGTACTCTAAACTTTTTTCCAACAATAAATAAATATAAGTTGTAAATTATATAAAAAAATATATTAAATATATATTGTTTAATAATAAATTTTAATTCGAGTGATATGATTATTACACATACTAATCAAAGCCCCACGTGATGATAAAAAATATCTAATATTTTTAGAATTATTTATTTTAATAGAATTATAATACACATAAAGTTTTCATAATAATAATAATTTTAAACTTAGAAGTATTAATAGGCCAATTAAGTTATTCTGGGCCCAAAATTAATCACGAGGCAATAAAGGCTAAAATATGATGAGAGTGAAAAAAAATTTTTGTGTTTTATTTTATAAAATAAAATAAATTATAAATAATAATAACATAATTCTTAAATTAAATTATTAATAGTTCTATATCTAGGCAGACATCACAACAATGTAAAAAATAGTTGAAACATAACAAGATAAAATTTTTTTGGTGATTTAACGTAAGGATGATTTTTAGTTATATAACTCCGAACATGTCCAACAGTAACTAATAATAATATCTATATGACAAAATAATGTGTTACGGTTAAAATATTTTTTTATTGTACAAAACTAAAGGTATTTATCATTATTATTTATTGATATTTTATTACTTATTATTATTAAAGTGATTATTATTTATTTAATTGTCTATCTTTAGTGATAGTTTTTATCTACAAAAGGTAAATGATAAATTTTGATTTTAGCTATACATATAATTTCTCGAAAATCACAAATTTGATGCTAATTACAATGCATATTTATGTTAAATTAATCTTTAAAAAGTATAGTAATAAACAACCTTAATTAAGCATATTAATAATAATATTATTTTTTATTTATATAGACCAATATATTTGTAATTTTATTTTAAAAAAGAATGTCTACATACAATTATCATATTAAAAGCATTTTAAAAGCGTAACAAAACACAATTATAAAAATATTAAATCGGTAAAATAATAATAATTTTGTTTCTAAATGAAAATAATAAATTTTAAATCACCATTTTTTATGTTTTATATAAAGAAAAAAATATAATTAATTAATTTAATTTAATATAATTCAAAACGATCGGTGTTGTTGGAAGGAGCCGAAGGACCGCTTCGACGTCCGTCCACAAACGGCCCGACAAAGATCCGAATGCCGGATCCATATAGCCGTCTTCTTCGCCGGCGTCCTCGCCTTCCTCCTCCTCCCCTCGCCGGCGCCGCCCCATTCCTCGCCGGAGCAGCTCAGGGCGCCTCTGGAGCGTCGCAGAGATGGTTGATTGGACGATGAGAGTCGACTGCAGGCTATGGTGGCCGACGCAGCTATTGCGTCGTAAGCCCGCTCCGACTCTCCTCTGTGGTTGGTTCTTCTCCTCCTCATCTGGGTCTGTCGACGTTGTCGTCGCAAATTTGGTTCCTTTGCCTTCTACTCCTCCGTTTGTGTTCCAAGACGACATCATCATGGTGAGGATGTGCTTTCATACAACCTTTGTTTTTTTTTCTCCTGATATAATAATCAACGATGCAAGAGTTGTGTGGTATCTATGCGAAAACTGAGAAAAGACGAAACATAGCAGAAACTTTTTTAAAAAAATATATATACAATTTGGTTATGGAAACAATGCTGCGGGAATCGATAGAAAATAATGCCTTTTTTCCGTAAGTGAGGTTATGATCTGAGAATGGAGTGTTGCTTAATTCTCTACAGAAGTGTTCTACATGTTGCATACCTTTTTTTTTGGATATATAGTATTAAATTGTGCGAGATTTGTGTAATATCTGTGAGAAAACGCTACTTTTGTTTTTCTTAATCTCTTTTGTTTTTCTTAATCTCTTTTGTTTGAAACATATTAGTCCTTTCTTGGTACGGATGCAATTTTTCTGGGAATCGATAAAGTGTTTTTGTGTTCCCCCATAACAGAGTTTGCGTTCTGCAAATGAAGTGCTGCCCAGTTCCCTGCGGGAGTGCTCTACGTATTGCATAGTTGGATATGGTGACGCAGGCATCAACCATGACGATAGAATGAAGGGAAATGCTTGTTTCGTTAATGATAGCTCTTGCAATGTTAGTCTGCAGAATGGTAGTACAGCTGCTGATGGGTTGATAGGTTTATGTAACTGTGAAATGGGGGCTAGTGGTTCATATAGGTTGGACGAATTCGAGAAGGAATTTTTGCAGTCTGCTTATAACTCTGGAAACTGGATCCGGTTAACTTCCTGTTCAATGGAATTGTCCTCTACATGTTTGAGCTGGATTCCTAAGTTTGATCACATGCATTTGAAAGGGGACATTATTCGTAATTGTGTGCTAAATGTAAGCATTTATCAACATCGCATCACATTTTTCTAGATGAGCTTGAAGTAATTTTGGCTTCTCTATCTGGATGTGGTCAGGTGATAACTTACGAGCAACCTTCTTTTGGCTCTCATCATTTTTCATTGACTGCATGGTGCAATTTTGATCAAGTGAATGTGTCTTTGAAGAAACCTAGATGGGTTCCTGAACTTTACGAAGAAAGGGCTCTTGCACAGATGGTAGTATGCTTGTGCTATCTTTTTGATCTGTTTACATTCTTGAGTTTTGTTTCAGAAGAGATTGATTATTTTGTGTTTAAAAATGCGTAAAACAGGTTCTAGTCTTCCTGGCGCTCAACTGCTCAACTGCAGCAAAGATGGCTTTTGAGAGCTCTCCTCCCTTAGTTCATTACTCCAAATGTATATAAGATTCCATACATTTCAATGACATACTCTAGTTTTATTTGTTTTTTAGTTTCTGAAAGTTAACTGTAGTTATATCTGCTCTGGTTAGTTAGGTTGTTGCAGAGATTGGTTGCTGTACTTGTGGCGTCTGTCTTTTGCCTCTACTACATTGGTTTTCAGCTCTGCCTTGGTCTGATGGGCTATGCTTCAAAAACATTTTTCTTCATGGTATTAGCCAAAATTTTCCCCTTCACATGGAAAATTTTACAGATACGCAGTTGTCAGATTATTCATTGTCCTATTTTACTCCGAGAACATATTATTAGGTAGATAAAGGCCTTCTACTTTGTCTCATTATTCTTTAAGTACTATTCTTTTAGCATAGGCCTCGGATTTGCTTACTTTTTGACAATGTCTACTCTGCAGGTCTGATTCAAACATCGAGTATGCACATAAAGTTTCTCTTAGGAGGTATTCTGTTTTGTCAACTATTGTCCTTGACATTCTTCTGGGCAACATTTTTGGCTTCTTTTTATTATTTTACGAGAAAACCATTTATTTTTGGATGTCGGAGTTGGTTCATGAGATAACAAGCAACATTTTACGCTCTGGTTGTGTATGGCTGATGGGGGTCCCAGCTGGTTTTAAACTGAATAACGAACTAGCAACAGTTTTTGGCATGTTCTCTCTTAATGTGATCCAGATCTGGTCCACTATTTGGGTCCTATTAAATTTGCTTTACTGCAATATCATTAGAAGCCTTGCCATATCTGGAATTATTTTTGGGGCGACTGTACCGGCTGCATTCATCATAGATACTGTGAAGCTTGCAACATTGCATCTCTCAGTTCTTCATTGGCTGTTTACTTATTTGTATGCAATGCAGATCCAGGCTTTGGCTCTCTTTGTGGCGCCTTTTCAGGTACTTTCAGTTGAAATAGTCGGTTTTGAGTTTCTTTTGTGAACTTTACTCTTTCTGTCAACTATAGGAGATGAACCATAGTAGACACGCTTCGCAACTGTATTTTTGACCCATACAGTCTTGCAAAAACACTACTCTATGATTGTGGTTATTTGGAAAAAGTGAAAATGTGTAGATGGTGAATGCAGTAATGTAGACATAAATTGCAGAGTGGAGATAAAAATGTCTGTATTTTTTGTCTTTTGGGGAGCATTTAAAAAGTTTTGGTGAAGACTCTACCTGGTCCCAAAAATATTGATTTCATTTTTCCATTATACCAAAAAATTGAACCACTTTTTTTTGCTTTATCTAGCTTACGAGAAGGTTTCTTTAGATAAATTTTCCAGGACTCGTTTCAAATCAGCTGCCTAATCTATTTGAATTTTTAATTGACCCATACGCAAGAAAAGGCCCTGGGTTCAACCTACTCTTGGGAGTCATAGTGCAACAGTTTTCATTATTCTTTGATTTTGCTTTTTCATAATTATGCAAGAGTAGCACCATCCCATTTCCTATTTTGGTTTGATACTGATGTTCGAAATGCTATGTCAGAGGCCGAAAGTGGAATCCTCTGAGGCAAAGACTGGATAGTTATAAGTATACAGTGGAACAGCATGTGGTGGGGTCACTTCTCTTCACGCCAATATTGCTCCTGCTGCCAACAACTTCAGTGTTCTATATATTTTTTTCCATCATGAATATCAGTAGCACCTTCACATGTATGATCATTGAAGTTGTTATTTCAATGGTCTATGCTATTCCTTGTGCTGAAGTTTTCATTTGGATTCTGAGGTCGAGGAGGTTTCCATCCGGGTGTTGGTTTGAAATCTCAGCTGCTCGTATTTCTCATGAAGAGCCAGAGTATGGGCTTTTCACCCTACAAAGCAGTATTGCTAGCCTTGGTGAGTCGCTGGTTTTTAAGTATCTTTAGTTTGAACGCTTTTTTTATATGCAAGCATCAAGCTTCTTTAGCATATATATGATAATCTTCAATTTAAATCTTTATTCTTAATGCTTGGGCTTGCGAAATTTATCAGTCTATGCTGAAAAAAATGTAATCATCCTCATTATTATCACCACCTAACTCCAGCTTGGCTGTAGGGCGGCAGTATGGGCTGTTGTGACCAATGTATGGCTTTCAAATTTTAACTGACAATCTAAACTATGTAGAAACCATAAAGAAAATGTTAATATTGCAAATATCTTTTTTCCGCAGAAGGCCCCCTGCAACATTCGTACAAAGAAATATGACACTTCTCTAAGACAAGAAATTGTCTAAAGGATAGGCTAGGCTACTTTTGATTTGTCCTTTATATATTTGTTCATACAAGAGGTTAGAAATAAAATAAAATAAAATAAATCAAAGCTACAATGCTGTGGAATGTAATTTTAATGAGCATTTTAAAAATCATCACAGGAGATGTGGTCTTACCCCACTTGAGGAAAGTCTTTGCTGGAGTATCCCTGAGTTCAGCTAATTTATCAGCGCATGGACTTTTTACTGGAAAAAGGTATATATTTTTTGTGGCTTCTTTGATTGTTGTCACCTATATCATTATTTTCCCCATATATTTGTTGTATTCCCTCTGCTTCTTTGAAAAAGGTAAAAGGAAAGTCTTTGTTGTATTTGTGTGCATACAGCATTCCCTCTGCTTTAAATACTGCTCTACCTTCTGCAATGCCGTGGATATCTATTAAACTTCAAGATTATTGGAAGCTCTGTCTTTGCCCGATTTCTTCCGATGGTCAAGTACAACTGTTTTAATGGACTCCATGACTCCGTGACGAACTTGCTATTTTGTTAGTTTAAACCTTTCCATACTACACAATCAAGTAGGATGTAGTTTGAGATTGAGAATGTTACTGAATTTTCAGATTGTAGACACAACAGTTCCATGCTGTGTTTTTGCTGAATTTTCAGATTGTAGACACGACGGTTTTACGTTGTGTTTAGGCTGATATAGCAAATTCGACAAGTTTTAGGTAAATCTGGTGCAAGAAGCCTAATTTTCTGAACTTATTTTTGCAATATGTCACCCAATTCTCATCAATTGTTTTGTATATTTCTACATAATTCTCTTGTTGCTGACTTCATTTTTAGCTACCATCGTCAAGCACTAATCACAAGTATAATGCGACCCTTCAATTATAAAAGAATGTATCAAATGTGGGCACAGAGCTCAGGCATCTCATGTGACGAGCTAAAGTATCAAGCACGGCAAGGCCTTCATTTCTGCTGTTGCCAGAACAGTCTTCTGCTCTGAACTGGTAGCCATCGTTTCCAATCTCAATTCAACTGCACCCGGTACTCAGCTTCAGGCACTGGCTTTTCATGAGCTTCCTCACTCTTGCAACCTGATCCCAACAACCCACAGAAGCATGTAAGCTTACCAATTGAACATGGGTAGTGGAGCAATCCGGTTCCAGCAAGAGACGGTTCTCAGCAGCAAGGATTCCCATCCTCACTTCTCCCAAATGCCTGCAAGAAGAGAGTAAAGAGCCCCATATTACTGAATTTGGCCTCAGAGGCATGTTTTTGATCAAGTTCAAAGCATCGTCTAGCCTCCCGCAGCGGCCATATAAATCTACCGTGCAAGAGTAGTGATCTAGTTTCGGTTCTACGCCCTGCTCAGCCAGCAAATCTAAGTAACACAGGCCTTGTTCTAGTAGACCTGCATGGCGACAGGATGAGAGAACTCCCAGGAAGGAAATGGCATCAGGTAGAACTCCATGCCTCTCCATGTCCTTGAACGACTCAACAGCCTTCTCAGCAAGCCCGTGGCGGGCATACCCACCGATCATGGAGTTCCATGAAACCTTGTCCCTCCACACCTTGCCATGAAACATACGACCTGCTTCTTCAATCAAACCGCACTTGGCATACATGGATACCAATGCATTTAAAACATGAAGGTATGAACAAAACCCCATCTGAACAACCTGACAGTGGATGCTCATCCCCATCCCAAGGAATCCACTACCTGTACATCCATTCAAAAGACTAGAGAAGGTGAACTCATTAAGCGCCATGGATGCTGCTCTCATCCTACAGTACAATCCAAAACATGCCTCAACCTGGAAGTGCTGCACAAAGCCAGCAATCAAAGCAGTCCATGACACCACATTTTTTACAGGCATTTCATCAAATGCAAGCTGTGAGCAGCCCACATTTTGCGTGCACACTGACCAAACAAGTCCCGACTGACACACTCATCCACAAGCACACCTTCACAATAAAACAATGAATCTGCATTGCAGTACGAGCATCTCTGCTCACTCCACAACCACCCAAAGCGCCCCCAACAGAACAAACAGCTGAGGTCTCACCCCTCTCTAAGCATGCCAACCACATGAGACACACGCGGTTGAAGAAAGGAACTTCCATGCTTGCCGATCTCCGGCAAAGATCCAATATTTTCGAGCTCCGGGACAACTCCCTGCATGAGGCCGACATGGGTCGCCCGCCGTCGACCTCCACGGCCGGACTTCGGGGCGACCACGTCCAACAATTTGAAAGCTCTACCCAGGCTCCCACCAAAGCTGGCTTCGTCCATCGCCGCCGTCGCATAGAAAGCAAGACGCGATGCTCGGAGAGCCCGAGGGAGGAGAGGAAGCGGCATGGCCATGGGGAGAGCTCGTTCGAGGATCCCTTCAACTGATGAAAGACACCGCCCCCGACCAAACCATGATACAGCGAATCTTTGTCGACGACACAGATACGGAGAAGCAAGGCTTCGGTGGCGAGTCCTAATTAATCATCTAAAATATATATTCGATATAACTTTAATTAATTAATTCAATTTGTATTTATTTCGATCTATTTTTTATAAAAAAGTTATTTTGAAAAATAAAAGATGCGAATTTGCAAGGTGAGTTCAGGGCATGGTTGTATAAATCGGAATCGGAATCGGTTTTTGAGGGGTCAAAATTGGAATTAGAATCGGTCTAAATCAAACAAGAATCAGTTCAGTTAAATCGGTCCAAATTAGTTTAATCGGTCATCTATAATAATTTAATAATTTATAATATATATATAAATTAGGTATTGATGTTATTTTGATATTATTGTGTGTATTATAGTTTATGATATTTTAAATATTTTTTAAGATTTTTTTAATTATTTAGAATTAATTATTATTTTTGACTTGAGTTAGAGTCGAGTCAACTTTTAATTACGAAAATGCCACCCCCACTCTTTACCCCTGTCGCCGGCACCCTGCCCTGCCTACCCTGCTGGCCCTGCACCACCCGGCCTCCCCCTGCCGGCCTCGCCTTGCCTGGCCTCACCCTACTGGCCCCCCCGCCCCGTCCCCCTCCTTGCACCTCTGCCCCACCCCGTTGGCGGCAAGGTTCGTGTCCACAGCGTCGTCAGCCGGGCACCCGCTGGAAGCGAGGTTGCAAGGGCGAAGGCTAGGTCGGAAGCCCGGTTGGACATGAGGCCGGAGGTAAAGAAGAGCGACGGCGGAGGGTGGAAGCACGGTTGCGGAGGGCAAGAGACGATGTAAGTTTAGGTTTTTAAATCAAAATTCTAATTTTACCCATGCTTAAATAATTTAATAAATATCATACCTAAGGTATTTTAGTCATTTACCTAAAAAACCGATTCTTCCTTATTTACCCCGATTCCAAATCAGATTTAAATCGGTCAGAATCGGCGTAAATTGGCCGAGTTGAACGCCGATTCAGGGCCGACCGATTAGGCCCCAAAATTGGATCGGCACACGGCCGATCCGATTTAAATCGGCCGATTTGTGCAATAGTGGTTGAGTGCAGCGCAAAATTCATAGAGCACAAAACATATTGCAAATAAAATGATGCAATGTGAAAAAATTACAACTTGATTAGCTCACCCTATTTAACAAGATAAAATTTCAACATTAAAATAAATAGTTACGAGGATTCAAGGAAGCAACATGCCATTTTTGTTATTCTCTTCCCAATAATTTACTTACGCTTATTGAAATCATCACTTTTATTTTACAAAAGTAATCTGGTTTGAGAAAAATTGATCCGAAATCTTATGAGTACATAAAAAATGTATGGAATTGATTCTTTTTAGTGAACCAACCCATGGCAACTTTAAATATAGAATTCAAGGGATTCAATAAGAAATGATATTTTAAATCATCTAACTATAATTAAATATACGATCAAAAAAAAAAAAAGTTGAATAGAGCCGTAAAAAGCCCGCAACGGGAAAGGCTAACAGAGGCCATTCCACAAGTACCGTACAATCTATGTGAAAGAGGAAATCCTAAACTGGCGAATGAATGATGGCCACGTGGTGCATCACTAGTGGTCGAAAATCTTCTACCTGGCGACTTCTCTCTGCTAGCCATGGAGATTGATTGCCGTCATCCACCTTAAAGTGAACTGCGTTGTAGCGAAGAGGGAAAGAGAGAGAGGAGACATGGGAATTGGTTGCGGCACGAATGGAGTCTATGTGCCGTCTCCTTGTGCAAATATTAGAGGTTGCTCACCTCTGTTGATTCAATCCATGGCTGCCCAGAAGCCTGCTTCGCCAAATAAGACTGTTGGCTCCAAGAAGGTACAGCTTCCCTTAGCATCCAATTCATTTTTCTTTATCTTTTTTATATAAGATAATCTTTTAATAAAGGTAGCAGCCAATGCAGTTATATATGTCAAATTTTTTATGTGAATGGAAAGTCAAATCAAAGCTGTCATGATTTCCATAAGCTTAATTGGTTCTTGTTATTTCAAGCTTTCATGCCTGGGTCTTTGTTGGGCATTTTTGTCAGCTTGAATTGGGGGCTTGTTGACATAGTAATTCAGCGTGGCAGTTGTGGCAACAAAGATGCTGCTGCTTTTCTTATTTATGGTGTATTGAAGGAGTAATTGGATTTTGATAATGTTCTGCAACATAAATGATCTAGAAAATTGTGAATTCCTTGGTTGAATGTGAAAAATTATGGTTGCATGGATGTAAAACTTATCTTTCCACTGTGCAAGGTAATGACATCCAAAATACAATATTCCTATACGAGCACTAACACCATGAGGTAGAGGAGGGCAGGTTTACTTTTCTGAAGGGAATGCAAAGCCATTTACATAATCTCTTCCTCGTGTTTGATCAGATGTTTGTTCAAAACACACATCTTTAATTTATACATCCACAACATAACTTTTACTGCATATTGCTCTGATCCTGTAATTAAGTTTTAGTATCACCAAAAAACTTATTCCTCGATGAGATGCATCATACAACATAATGCAGGGTTCAACAGTGTATCCACTCGGCGAGCCAGCTCGACGAGCCACCACAAACAGCAGCCCTCCGGTGAAACTACTGACCAGAGTGGAGCAGCTAAAGCTGCTAACCAAGGCAGAGAAAGCAGGCCTTTTATCAGCAGCAGAGAACTTTGGGCTCTCCCTCTCCTCAGTTGAGAAGTTGGGCCTTCTCTCAAAGGCGGAATATTTTGGAGTTCTATCTGCAGCTACAGACCCAGGCACTCCTGGAACACTCTTCACCTTGGCAATAGCACTGCTAGTGTTGGGTCCTCTTTGTGTCTACATCGTGCCGGAGGATTATCCTTGGGAGATCGTTTTGCAAGTTGCAGTGGCCGTGGTTTGTGCTTTGGGAGGATCGGCTGCATTTGCTGCCTACAATCTTGTTTCAGATTTACAGAAGTTGAAATGAGCTTCGTTCAATGTTATAATTCCTATACACTGCAAGCTTTGAATTTATATCGCAACTGTCCTTATATTCATATACTGTAAACTTCCAAGCTTGCCTTTCTCGAGCAAGCATTGACCCAAACAGCCTCGCAACGATGCACATAACCTAAGAAGATAGGTTATAAAATTGATAGGGTGAAAATTTTCTGTACCCAATGTCCACTAGCTAGGGTCAATGTCATAGATGCCATACAGAACAATACCCAAAATTCAATTTTAAAGAAAACTACCTTAAGAACCGAATTTGGTGGTATAAAGAGAAGCAAAGAAATTTCAATCCACTAGGTGTTGTATTAGTTCAAGCAGCAACATTAGCTTCCCTGCCTCTGTTGAGGGGCGCCCCAGTTCTTCCATTTTGGTGGTACCCAATGCGCGGGAATGAACCTCTGGCACGACTACCATAATCCCTCCTATTCCCATAGTCGTTGCCACGATGGTCGTAGCCATTCACTAGAAATTCATGGCCTTGACTTCCATACTCATCCCTGGCATAAGTTGATCGATAGCCATAATTTGATCTCCCTCTGAAATTGTCATTCTGGTACCCTCCATAGTTACCACCTCTTGCAAAAGGATATCTTCCTCTACCATTTCTACTTCCTCCAAGACCTGGAAGAAGTCAAAAATGCTATATAAGTTCCAACAAATAACAAACAACTCAGAAAGAAAGGCTGGAATTTACTCTTCACCTCGAGATGATCCTCTTTTTTCTTCCACAAAGGCTTGCTTGCCCTTGATTAAGACAGGTGAAGCCTGAAAAATGAATATCAGTAAAGTTAAAATGAAAATGTCATACTCAACCATCAATTTTTTAACTACAGATACTAAAGTAAATTAACAATTTCATTTCTAAATAAAATTTAAGCCGTCTACCCTAGATTAATGAAAATGTGAGCAAGCTGACACTCAAATGTCAAACAACGAAAGACACAAGGTGTTACTTCACTGGGACAAAATGGTTACAAGTGAACAAGTTCAAACCTTTAGCGCCTCCTGCATGGAGCTTGATAGTTCAAATGCAACAAAACCAAAGCAAAAACCTTCCTGACCCACAAGCATACAAAACAAGCAGTTACAAACATCTCCAGATATGAACTTAAAAAAACCAATGAAGCTATATGATCATCACAAACCTTACTCCTGACTTGAACACCGTTTGGCTTAATGGAGCCAAATTTCTTAAATTCCTCCTCCAATTGGGAGGCGCTTAGAGTGAGTGGTAAGTTACTGATATATATCGAGTGAGACTCACCTGAAAAAACAAACCTTGTAATGTAATTTAACTCAAGATGGGGATCAAACAGAATAAGAATCATAATATAAAGCTAGTTAAAAATCCATGTGACTACACCTCATGAAACATGGAACTATGGAAGAAAGGATACAATACCTTCATCATTGGAATCCTTGGTTACCAAGACATCAGTTGTTTTAACAGCCGGAGCATCTGTAGCTGGAGAAACCACATTCTTCGATGATGAAGCAATAGATGCTTGAGCTTGCTGCTTGTTTGCCTCTGGAGAAGTTACCTTCACTGCACTCTTAGCAGTACCTTCATTCATAATTCTTAACTGCAGAAAATAGAAAATTTGAAAAAGAAATTGTACACAATAAAAAAGATCGATGAAATCACTCAAATCCTAGGAGATAATAAAATTATAATAAAAAATTGGCAAAGACAGTTCCTAGAACTAATCATGGAAACATCAGAATAGTGATAACCAAGCAACCATAACCATCATCATCTGTTACCAATACATAATCATAATCTCTAAAATGGTAAGATACAATGCAAACACATGAAATCAATAGATAACAATCAGTTGACTTACAATAGATGCATATGATCTCTTGGGAACATCTTCCCGTACATCTGTATCCACCACAACGGAAGTTGCCTCCATCTGGCTAGTAGGACCTTGAGCAGCTGATTCCTCTTGTGGAGCATGATTCTCTACTGACAGTAGTCCAACTAAATCTCCATTATGTTTAACATCTTCAGAAACAGATCCAGAATGTACAGGAACATGACTTGTTAATGAAAGAGAAGCATCTGATGGACAAAACAAAAAATTGAACCTGAGTACAAAAAAGCACATAAAAATCTATGCAAACAGAAAAAAACACAAAAAACCTTCATTAGGGGATGCATTGATTGCAGGGCCATCCACGCTTAAATCATCAGCTGAGGCTGACACTGGCTCTTTTGGCTCACCAGCGTCAATGTATCTGAATATATCATTAAGTACAAAATATCCATTTTCTTGTGGTGCTAGGAAGAAAGTATGAACAAAATTCAGTTTCACACCATCAAGACCGGTAACACATCCAGTGACAAGAATAATAACCCCCCCTCATGGGACTCCTGGGCATCTGCCGTCTTTATCTCAACTTTCATATCATTGTAGTTCAAGGACATGATCTTGTCATTAATGCCCTGTACAGAAGCAAGTCGCACACATATTATTGCCAGATTCTTTCCAAAAGAACAAAAGAAACAAAAATTATTCGGTAAAAGAATTTTACATGCATGCCAGTTACAGATGTCATGATACCATTTGGGTCAGGACGGCCAAGTGTACTTGAGTCTTGGTAAAACTTGAAAACGAAATTTGGACTGGTGTGAAGGATGTTATAGTACTGATCAACAAATGAATTGCACACCTATAAGCCAAGGACAAGAAGTAAGTTCTCTGAACAAAAAAAGCTATGTCGGAAGAGTTTAAGTATCAAAGAGAAAAAGATACATGTACACAACCAAATATACAATTACCGTTTGAACAGTGGTAGGAGTTGCCATATTTATGCAGGTAGCTAATTTGTTAACAGCTCTCACAGATGGCTTTACCTTGACAATTAAGAAAAAAAAAAGCTTCAGCACTAGAAAAAAACACTGTCCAATGTGAGAACAGCCAAACTAAGAAAAAAAATCAAAAGGCAAAATTCCAGCAAATGATTGCGATACAAGACCAATAAAGAAAGAGAATGTACCACACAACTCTATCTGTTGCTAGTCACAACACAAGAAAAGGACAACCAATGATACCAGTAAATAAAAAGTTGAAACACATGAACTACATAAAAATCAAACCCAAGAAAGTAAAATAATAATAACAATAATAACGCCCAAACATTACCGCTACCCCCACACCTAAACAGATGAAATACTCCACCTTCCCATCAACAATCCACATATCCTAAACATGGAAGCTGAAAAGAACACAACCAATAATACCCACATGCCAAAAACCCTGGCTAATCGCGACATAGGCCTACCAACACAAAAATGAAGACCCAACAACGATCCCCGCCAAAACCATTAAAAAAGAAAAGATCTCAATCTCATCTAAAACCTCCAAACAACAACAACAACAACAACAACAGCATAGCCGCAAACAAAGATTGAACAACAGCAACTCCAATAAACCATTACTAAAAAAGCATCCCAACCTCCTCTAAAACACAACAACAACCTCAAACAATCCACAAACCATC
Source organism: Piper betle (assembly GCA_033002965.1). Taxonomy (NCBI): domain Eukaryota; kingdom Viridiplantae; phylum Streptophyta; class Magnoliopsida; order Piperales; family Piperaceae; genus Piper; species Piper betle. The sequence goes on from JAURVB010007110.1 coordinate 15,518, forward strand.
CCAAAACCACCCAACCAACAACAACAACATTGCCGCATCAAAAGCGCGCACACCTTCCCGCAGCCAGGCAAAGATACAACAGCAACAACAAACGCCCCATTAAACACCCATCAAGACACCACCCCAACCTCCCCTGGAACACTCCAACTCATCGCAAACAAGCCACCCACTCCTTCCCAAAGCCCACCGAAAAGCTCCACCCAACTCCGACAAAGAACGCAACTTTATTCAACAAAGACAACGATTCCACCACAAAAAGAAAAAAAGGCAAAGATTCTAAAGCAAACAATGAAACGAATCAAAGACGATGAATCGGTACCTTCCCCTTCTCCACCTTCGGCAGTGACAACAAGGAGGGCAACGGCCACAGAGGGTGTGTTGGAAGAGAGGTCGCGTCCGTTGGTTTTGCGGGTCCCAGGGTTCTCGAAAGATCCGACGGTTACACTTCGGATCACAGGAATTCTGACGGAAGTAGGTGGTCTTAACCAATCAATGCAAACTTTTTTAATGTCCGTACTTAGAAGGGCCCCTTGGTGGGCCCACCTGCCTTGATTTAATTTATTTAATTTAATTTAATTTAATGTGCTCTATTGTTCTGTTCCAAAATCAAATACTTAAACAACAAGCTTTAATTTGATTAGTTAATGTAATCAGAAATAATTATATTAAAATATATCCGTGTCATTAAAAATCGTAATTTAATTAAAACAATGCTCTAACACCTTCTTAACTGTTAGTTTGAATTCGCACGATACATGGGCTTTACGGGTGTTTTTTCAAACGTAATAATTTTAATTTATATTGATAATTTGAAATTTTACATTTAACTTAAATTATATATCTTAACTTAAGATTCTAAATTATTTTTTATAATTATTTATAAACAATGATAAATTAATTAAAATTTTTACTATTTTTTATGTGTCTATGATAAAAATAAAATTTATTAAATTTAGATAAATAATATATACTATAAGTACTTAAAAATATAATAATGATACGTATTGTTAGAATCTTAATGTATTTTTATTGTTCTGCTCTAACATGAAAATAAGTATTTTTAGGCTATACGTGAAATTCATTTTAATTAATTTTTATTAAAAAAGGAAAAGATCGTAAATATAATAGAGATTAAATTAAATTTGTTATTGATTTATACAAACATTAAAGAGTTTTCTATCCTGTGTTATCAAGGCTAATTAGAGATTTTTAATCGAATTAATATTTTTCAATTTGATTAGAATAAACCCATCCCCTTACATTGAAAGGGTTGTGTTTTTTTTTCAGCATCATCATGTTTTAGCATATTTTTATTGTGATTGATGTTAGCTTTACAATAGCTCTACGAGCCCATCAATATTTTATTTAAAATTATTATTATTATTATTTATTATTTATTATTAGACAAGTTTATATTAAAATTCCCCCAAATTAGTATATTCTGCCTATATATTTATAATCATATTACTTGTATTAAGGTTAATAATATATATTTTAGGATTTCTATTTACTTATATATTGCTATTTATTATTAAAATATTTTAAAAATAATTCTAGCCGAATCAAAAAACTTAAAAAATGATAAACTCCCTTTATTTATTAAAATTTTACCCAAATTAAAATTTTATATTTATTAATACCCACTCAATTAGGATTACTATTTATTTTTAACATAAAATTAAAATTACTTTTAATATTTGTATGCAACCGTTGTATCATAAAAATTGATATTTTTTATTAAAGTTAAATAGATGTTTGTTATTTTCATTTTAAAAAATAATTAGTAACCTTTTAAAGAATTACTTTTGTATATTATTAATGTTGTTTGCATGGAATTTTTAGTTGTGGGGCCTATATTAAGGTGTGACAAGTTACATACACGTGTGGGATAAAGATATGCTTGGGAATAGGGGTGGGCATCGGTCGGACAAACATCGGACAAATTATTGTCCGCGTTTGTCCGAAATTTTGTCGGACAAAACTTGTCCGACCGAATTATTGTCTGATTTGTCCGTCGGGCCCGGACAACGTCCGCGGACGGTCCGAAATTATACTCCGCCGCGCGCCGCCACCGTCGCCGCCACCGCCGCCGCCACCCACCCCCGCAGCCCTCTTCGCCGCCCTCCCCCGACCTCCGCCGCCCTCCCCCGACCTCCGCCGCCCTCTCCCCGGTCGCCGCCCTCCCCCCGATCACCGCCCTCCCCCGCCCTCCTCCTGCCCTCCTCCCGCCCTCCCCGCCCTCCGCCGCCCTCCCCCGCCCTCCTCCTGCCCTCCTCCCGCCCTCCGCCGCCCTCCGCCGCCCTCCCCTTTCCTCCTGTCGGCGCCCTACCCCGACCTCCGCCACCGCCTCGACTCCGCCGCGGCCTACCTCCGCTGCCCTGCCTTCGCCGACTGCCTTTGCCACCGCCTGCCTCCGCCAGACCGCCGCCCTCTGCTCTGCCAGACCGCCACCTCTGCCTCCGCCAGTCCGTGGGCGGCGCGGCAATTGTTTGGACGGGAAGAGAAGAAGGGCTGGTGGTTTGAGCAATGGCAATATCGTAAATAAGATTTGACTCGAGTCGACTCGACTCCGTCCCGAGTCAATAATAATAACTAACTCAAAATAAATCCTAAAAATTCCATAAAATAGAAAAAAATTTATAAAATAAAACAAACAATATAAAATCATAACGACATGCTTTATAACTAATAACCCACCCAAATTCCATGTAACGTGTCCTAACGCGGTAAACGACCTAAAATCAATTTTACGATCCACTATATATAAAAATAAAAAATAACTGGCATATTAACTAAATTACAAGTAGTTTGATATGATTATTAATGCGAATGTATAGTTCTAAATTCCTAAATATAAGAGTGACTTTTATCCTTTTTATATGTATGTCATTTTTAGATATTTAAGATATTAAATATCAATTTTATGTATAAATTTAATTAATTTTACTGTATATTTATATTTTAAAATTTTTATAAACTATAATATTAGTCTTATAAATATTAAAGACATTATATTATTAATATAAAATATCGGACATTCGGTCGGTCGTTCGGTCGGACAAAAAATGTCCATGTTTGGTTTGTTTTAATTCGGTCGAATTCGGTCGGTCAAATTCGGTCGGACATGCTTCGGACGTCGGACAGACGGACAAATTCGGACGTCCGCGCCCACCCCTACTTGGGAATCCACTATAAACGTGATGTTAAAAAATAAAAAAATTTATAATAATGACAAAAGGGCAGGGATAGGTATATGACTTGTGTTTATAAGGTTGTTGTTTTAATCATTTTTTAGTTATAAAATTGATAATTATAGTGATTTTATTAGTTATTTTTACAATAAAATATTAATCAAAACCTCTAATATTTCATTCGAAATTATTGAAATTATCAATGCCATCCTTAAAAAAATATAACTAGTCAAGTAGCATATTAAACGTGAGATCATTCGATTTAGTTTTACATTTAATATTTATTGGGTTAAGATTTTATTTATAAGTGAAAATAAATTATATATATATTTAATTTGATTAATTATTTTTAATTCATTAATTTACACTTTAAATTGAGTTATTCAGTAAACCTTGAGCCGAGGAGATATACGTGGGGAAAAGATTGAAAGTGATCATGGAGTGAAAGGCTCTCACGTTTATCCTTTCCTCCTCTTTTCTGTGTATAAAGAAATATCCAGCGTTCCACATGCTGCCGATGCCTTCATCTGAGGCCATCCTCCTTACTGCTACCACTTCCACTTCCTTGCTGACCAAGAACGAGAGGGAGGAGCTGAGAAGCAGCGAGGAGTGGAAGGAAAGAAAGGAGAGCACGATGGTTTTTACATTTTCCATTGGGACGTATCTTTGTTCTTTTTTCTGACGTTCTTCACTCACATTGAGCGATTACCATCTCCCGTAGATGAATAGAAGAAACTAGGCAGTGATCCGCGCCATGCAGGGGCTGTAATAGTGTGGTCATGTTGATAAGGTGCAATGTAAGAAGTACCAGGCAGGTGCCATCCAAAGATTTGATGTGTTTGACAGCATTTAGTTGTATCAAACTCGTTTACTCCGTGGTTAACTAAACATGGTGCAACTTTTCAATAGTTCTATACATAAAATTAAAGAATGCACGGATAAATGTAAACATACATTTGTTAATTGGTATCTGTGATCAAATTGGAGTCCGACCAGCAATGAAACAAAGATCAGTTTTTTAGCCTTGAAGGTAAGATTGACCGGAACTTGAGTCATGGCCTTGCTTTGCCAACCAACTATACTTGAAGTTAAGCAATTTTATTACGCTTGTTCTCTCCTTCACAACCGCAGACTGTCATCATTGTTAATCAAACACTACATTGAAGAAAGTGGAGCAGCGAGAGATTGAGGTAGCAGAGAACGCACCTCATTCTGCAAGTAAGCGAGAAAGATGTCTGAAAACGGTTATACTACTGTAAAAAACGGTTGTAATTTATCTTAAAATTATCCAGAATACACTTTCAATCAAAAGTTCGAAGGTTAAGCTGGTTTACTTATATAATGAAATTAATGCACAACATATCAGACGGTTTACCTCTGCTTTAAATCTGGGGAAATTACCTCCTTATCGTAATAATTGCAGTCACCACATTAGTTAAGCATTTTATAACTGCATTTTTAGATCATGTCAAACAAGTCTTTGAAGAGCAGGACATGGATGGAGATAAGCCAACAATTAGATGATGAGGTTAAACATGCTTAACTTCCTATAACTGCTCTTAAATTCAAGGACAAGCATCACAAACATCTCTGCTTTATTATTAATTAAGGTATAGATGGGATTCAAGGTGGACTATGAATATTGCATCTGTCACATACCTGTTCTTGGACAATTGTATGGAGAACCTTGTGGGCATCCTTAGCATGCCTTTGGCATCGCCATGTTCATATAGTAACCACCTTGGGAGATCATTTTCCATGTCTGGCCTATTATCAATTATCATCATATATTCTGTTAGAGACCATTTACATGAAACAGACAAGTCATGAAGCTCATCTTCATAAATTATTAGCAATGCATCACTACCTTCTGGGAAATGATCTTCTGTTGTACATATTCTAGGACATCTTCATAAAATCCTGTATGATAAATAACTAATTCATCATTTTCTAAATCTAAAAGATCAAACTGAGGAATGCTAAAAGGCCGAGATTCCTTACCATTTTTTGCGTTATCGGCATCCAAAGAAAAATGGCTAAACCAAGGTTTATGTCTGCCTCTTTCAAGGCTGACCTTTCTTATAATTTTCTGAATTAAAGACACCCAATAAGCATTTGAATTTGATAATGCAAATATGTTTTGAAATAAGGAGAGCACAAAGCCAATGTTAACCTCCAAAAATCCTCTGAATGGTGCCAAACTGCTCTACGTCCAATCGCGATAACTCACAAGGATCAGTTTGAATTTGATCTAAAAAATACAAGAGCGGAGCTACAGTTGAAGCTTCCTTCCATAGGCTTCGCATTCTGCGCAATTAATTAGATTATTAATTAAACATACATCTCACTTTCACTGATATATCACTTCTAATCGTAATAAAAATTTATGTGATGCAAAATGAAAGAATACCTGCATCCAAGTAGAGCAGATGATTTGTGAATCCTTCTAACCAGAGTATAACTGATTGGCGGACGTGACATGAATCCTAGCAGGCGCAATTCTGAGGCAAATATATCAAAAAGATGAGAATAAAAAGCCGGGTTGATTTCATAGAGAACCAAAAAAATTGAAGGCAAATATTTATATAACTGACGTAGAAGAAGAAGACATGAGTAGTAGAATCTAGGGTGCAAGGAAAGTGCCATTGCTGCAAAGAAATCATCGAGGGTTGGTTCCCAGAAAGAAACTCATTTATGACTTCCAGTAAGCTTTTCTGGCATGCAACTATTCATTGAGAATGTTCACCTTTGATGTTAAAAGTGGTTCAGTTTAGACTCGAGATACAATCAAAATCATGGGTATCATCACTCCCACCATTTTACCTTGGCTAGACTAAAGTTGAAGGCAGTGATTTTGTACCGCAAAATTGAATAGTCCCCCGATCAAAATTAGTATATACCTAAATGATAGATTTTAATACCTTTCCGAAAGGAGATGCAAGGAACCACAACCTCTTAGCTTTAAAAGCATAAGATGAGAATGCAACCAATCCAGCCTGCACAAATAAATTAATTAGAACACTTGCAAACAAATTTGATGCTATCTTATAGACCTACTTGGGGCAATTAAGGAGATCTGCATATTTGGTAAGGCAGTTCGAGAGGATGCAAGGCACTACCACTAAATAGTCTACCATTCTCTTTGCCTGTATAAATGGAGAAAAGTCTATTTGGTGCCATGCCTAATAATCTTTCAGTTTTTTCAACTATTGCCTGATAGTCTTTTCAGTTTCTTCAACTATTTCAACACCATTTTCAGCATATACACCAACATGTATCCTTGACTTGTGGCCGTATGATCTTGTTGGTCCCGATGCAAGTCAATAAAATATAACTTGATGTAATTTATGTACGTCTCAATTTCCTCAATTCATACATTTATTTTGTTTCACACGTACAGAAATTGTTTATTTTTGTTTATAATTTGGATCAAAGGAATCTCTGTATATATTAAAAACATTAATAATCACACCAGAATGCAATCATCAAGTATTGTTGGGCACCTTAATTAAGTTTGATTTAAAAGATACTAAAATAAAGCTATACCTTTTTTTTCTTTTCGAACCAAGCTTTCCATTTCAAACAAGCATTTTGAGGTCACTACTTTTCTTTATTGATGTTGCCCTTCTTGACATTTATATTGGTTTTCTCCTCTTAAATTGATCAAACTTAAAATGAAGGGAATTAATGAGCAACACAAGAAAAAACTCGCTTACATCCATGCCCATCGTTTTTAGCTTGGCAGCCAGTTGGTCATTGATGTTACATGATCATGGATGAGTATTGACCAATCAAATTTCTTAGTTATCAGCTCAGCCACGAGGGATCTTATAATTGACTTATCAGTTATGTCGGATCGTGCATTCTCCTTGAATTTGGTCATGAACTTTAATAAAAAATTATAGTTCCAAAACATTTTACACTAACAATATAAGCAAATACACTGCTCTGTGCAAAATCTTGAGGCCAGCCAATTCTCATGGAGGTATTAATTCCAGAAAATTCTTAGCTTCACTTTTTATTGTTACATAAATGAATATGAAGCAGAGAAAGACTTAATATTAATTCAAGTAATTTTTAACTTTACGTATCTTCATATGATGGTGGAGGGGGCAGACTTCGTTGATTCCGTTTACTCCCATGGTAAAGGTAAATATAATTTGGTGAAATTTGAAAAATTTTAGTGCATTAACTGGACCCAATATGATCTGGTTCATGACATAACTGTAAGAAAAATTAGCAAAAGAATATTAAGTCTCCTATAAACACATATGCCTAGAATGAAACCAATCTTCAATTTGCCGTTGTTGGTTCGGTTTTTGCTCAGAAATCAGAGACGTTGAAAACACAAGCTCAATCTCTACGTTAAAGCCGCAAGCAAGGGGCGTTCTCATTGTCTTTCACCAAACATTCCTCCCTGCATATTTTCCTTGCATGCATCACGTAAACTTCTCCACAACTTAACCGAACATATTTGAGCTCGTTGTGCCTTCACCATTTTCGCCTCTTCAATGCCAACTTCAAAAATACACGAAATATACATATCAGCTAGTTCAATATTGGCAGTCAATATATAATACCATTTAGTCAATAATAATAATTAATGTACTATCTAATTAATAATAAAATATGGAATTAAATAAAATATGATATTTAAGGGAGGCTAATTGCTAGAGGACGAAAGCAGCAAGAAGGGCAGTTGAAACATGAGGTAAACACGAGTTCTTTCCATCTTGTTTGGTTGGTATTCTGCTACATTGTCGGCGGTGCATAATTTGTTCTGATTTCGAAGGCCTTTGCTTTCATAGACAAGCCTTAATTCACCTTCATTAGTAAGTGTCCAGGAAATACATATCCTGGTCTTTTGTGCTCGACAAAATCATAGCACAATAAAACGAGAATCAATAACAGAGGAAAACATAGACAATTAGATCCACGTTTCAACACTATAAACAACTTGTTTTGTACGGAATCCAGGAAAATATTCCCCAACCTTTTTTTCCGATATAGACATAGAAGAAGTCAGAAGAAAAATATAACAATTGGCAGTTCACCGTGTGGAAAAAGAATAATGCAATCAAAACTAAGGAAACAGACTTTCAAAGAACTTACCGCAGCAACTCCTTCTAAGGCACATATGTGTCTGCACGACGGCAAAAGTATGTGACACATTTGTTAACTAGAAAGAAGTTACCCAGAAAAAAAATGTATATATGAAATTTCTGCACGCCTCAATCAATTGCCATAATTTAACCTCGGAAGAAGTAAGAAAAAATTGATGATGATATATTACACAAGGATAAATACAACTGAACCTGTAAGTGAGAAAACCCAGAATCCGGGTGAGCATAATTACACTTCTAAAAATACCTTCTACCCTTGAAATCAGTTAATCAGGACACTGTTGCATACGTTTAACATGTTGGAGGTTGCAGTTGCTTCAATCGTTGTACCACTTGCTTCATTGTAGGTCTGATTGAGAGAGAGTCAACTGTACACATTACAGCCAAGTGAAGAACCTCGACCAAATCATCATGCGGACCAATGTCCCACAATCCTTCGGCAAAAACCTCTCGGGCTCGCCCTTGTCGGAGAAGCATGCACGCCCACGCAACAATGTTAAAACCATTACCATACGAAGAGAAAGAAGGATCAAGAGCTTTCTTATCTGAAATCAATTCCAGCAAAACCACACCATAACTGTACACATCAGCTTTATCAGATACCCGACAGGTCATGGCATACTCTGGGGCTACATAACCAAAAGTCCCAGCAACTCCTGTTGTTGCATGAGTTTCAGAAGAACCCAAAAGCCTTGCTAATCCGAAGTCTGACAGATAAGCATTATATTCATTGTCCAACAATATGTTACTGGGTTTCACATCACGATGGAGAACTCGGGGAACACACCGATCATGTAAGTATGCAAGTGCACTGGCTACATCAAGAGCAATTTTGTGAAGCATCCGCCAATCAACAGGTCGCTTGGACCTTTCCTGAATGAAATTTTCAAGATTGCCTCCAGGGAGATAATTATAAATGAGGAACATTTCTGTTTCGCTAGCGTGAAAACCGATCAACGTTACCAGATTTGGGTGGCGCATCCTGCCAAGAGTCTTTATTTCAGCCTGGAACTGCTGCACACCTTGGAACCGCCCAACAGAAAGCCTCTTAACTGCCACTAACTCTCCAGCAGCCACTTCAGCTTTATAAGTGGCTCCAAAGCCTCCACTTCCAATGCAGTTGCTCGCATTGAAATTCCCTGTAGCCCTCATGACGATATCAAATGTCAAAGGAACTCCAATGTCAATGAACACGGTAACTTCTCTAGGCCCTGTTCCATGAACAACATGTTTTGGGATGCACTTCCTTGTATAGAGAAATAGAAAAATCAAAGCAAGAAGGACGGACACAATAGCCGCAGCAGATGATATCGCTGCAATCTCAATAGAGTTGAAACCACTGTTTGATTTCTTCCCTGATGCACTATCAGATGATGATTCAGTACCTTGTTGGGAGACCCCACCCTGTCCACGCACATCCGATGGTGGAACAGTGAGAGAATGAATAGGGCAGAAATTGATCAAGGGATTCCCAACAACACTGTTGCAGATTGTTGAATTAGCATTCATTGGTATAGGACCAGACAAATTATTGAAAGACATGTTGAAGTGAGATAATGAAGTCACACTCGCAAAACCAGAGGGTATCTGACCAGAAAATCTATTATGGTCGAGGAGAAGAACAGAGAGATTTCTAATATTGGCCAAAGAACCAGGAATTTTGCCTGATAAGGAATTCATAGAGAGATCCAGTACCTCTAGAGATGGAAGCTGGCTTAATCCAGATGGAATACCGCCCGTTAGTTTGTTGCCAGCCAGAGAAAGGTGTTTCAAATACTTCAATTTAGATAAGCTTTCTGGAATTTGACCAATCAGCATATTCATATTCATGTTGAGCACAGCAAGATTTTCTAGGTCCCCAAAATTCTCAGGTATAACTCCAGAGATTTCATTCCTCGATACATCAAGCAGCTTAAGAGACCTGCACTCCATGCCAATATCAGCAGGGATTTGACCCGAAATTTTGTTACTGCTAAAATTGGCGATCAATCCATTAAGGTAACGGCAGATGTCAAAGAGATACCCTGGTAAAGATTCGACTAGCTGGTTCCTATCCACCAGAAATGCATAAACCACCCTTTTCGATAGCCTTTCTGAAGCAACAGGCAATGGTGGCAGAGGATCTGTAAGGTTGTTACCTCCAAAGTTGTGAAAAATTGGAAGCGTGCCAGCCAAGCCAAAAGATGGCAGAGAGAGTGCAACAATGGACCGATACGTGAAGAAGGAAGAATAGACCAGAGACAAATCTTCAGGATCACCATACAACAGGTTTTCAAGCGGCACAGCCGTACACACATCATGTACAAACCTGGGTATCTTGCCGGTTAGACGATTTCCACTGGCATCAAAGAAAGTCATACAAGGAACGGGGAGGTTCACATCCAGCTCCCCAGTTAACTTGTTTGAGCTCAAATCCAAAAACCTCAAATTCTTGCAATGCCCAAAAGCTCCAGCGAGCCCCCCAGAGAAGTAATTCTGACCCAAATTAACCATCTCCAAGCTGCCACAAACATCCCAATCATTGGGGAGCTGTCCCTCGAGAGAAGCCCTTGGAACCCACAAAATCTTCAATTTGGGAAGGGCAGTAATGTTGGAAGGAATCCCACCTTCAAAATAATTATAATCATCATTGACCGGACTGGATGAAACATCGGAATAGGCTCCACTAACAGGCAACGGATTGAGCAGATTCGAGAGAACCAAAACAGACAGTTCAGCACAGTTGCCCAGCTCGGACGGGATACTCCCACTAAGTGTGTTCCTCGAGACATCTAAAACTTGGAGATTCAGCAGCCGGCCGAGCTCAGTAGGAATGGCATTTTCCAACATGTTGGAGAAAAGCCGCAAACTACGCAGCCCAACACAATTCCCCAAGCTGCCAGGGATTGCGTCAACCAACAAGTTCCCCGACAGATCAAGATGCTCAAGACTCCGAGGGCAATTCACGCCAAGCTCATCCGGAATCACCCCACCGAGCTCGTTCAGAGACAAATACAGCCCTCGCAGGCGAGGGAAGCCGCCCATGAACAAAGGAATCGTCCCATTCAACTGATTCCGAGCCAAATTCAACACTTCCAAGCTAACACAGCTCAACAACGAGGAGGGTATCTCCCCACTCAGCTTGTTAAACCCCAAATCCAACACCTTGAGCTTCCTCAACCCACGAATTTCGGAGGGCAACGCCCCGGACAGAAGATTCCCACCAAGATCAAGAATTTCCAGCTCGGGCAGATCCCAAACACCCACCGGAACCTCCCCCTCAATCCCATTGAACGGGAGCGACAGCACCCTCAGCCCCCGCAGCTCCGCCACCAAAGGCGACAACTTTCCGCCCAAAACCCCCACACCGCCGCCGCCGCAGCCCCTGCCCGCCCCAACCCCGGCGAAAAACCCCACCCCGCCGTACACCCCGCAGTCCAGCCCCACGAAACCGCCAGTGAAGTTCACCTCCACCACCCTCGACCCGGCATCGCACCCCACCCCCTCCCAATCGCAGTGGTTCCGCCCCGCCGCGCCCCACCCGGCGAGCACCCCGGCCCCGTCCGCGAACCCGGCCCTAATCCCCAGCAGCACCCCCCGCTCTCCACCCCCCGCATCGACCCCAACCCAAGCAAACAACATCAACAGAAGCAGCAGACAGCGAGAGGGGGAGCCGTTACCCGATCGGCGGCGGAGTTCCGGCATTGTGGACCGCCCACCCAGCAAGCGACAGCGAGAAGTGCGGCGGAAAAGTCGGGGCAATGTCGGAACCCTAGGTAGTGGTGGGGGTGCTGTCAAGGGGACGACGGGATTGGGATGGCGGAGTGGCCGTCGGCCATATCTTTTGAGGTAAGAAGGAGACGGAGAAAGAAAGGACGCGTCTTTGAGGGGTGGCGGTGACGGTGGTCTGCTTCGGCTGCTTCTTCTTCTTCTTTCCCTCTTTCTTGCTATACTCTCTCTTCTGCAACTTCCTTTTAATTCTTATTTTCTATTTTTTTTAATTTTCAAGTTTTATTTTTCTACGTAGTTTTAATTTTAATTTGCTTTTTTTTGGAAATGGGGAAATGGGGAAATGGAGTTTTTGAGGGGAGGGAGGCTGCGTGTTTGTGAAATTGCTGTTTGGGAGATTTTGGGTGCTTTTCTGTTCTGCTTGCCTTTTTCTTCCCTTTTGTTATGTTAAGGTGTTCTTTAGGGGTGTTATTAACCGATCTAAGGCCTATTCGGCTCGAGCCAAAGTTCAACCCAAATCAAACACTTTCATTTGACTCGACTAGACTTAAAGTTCTATATTTTACCTTAAATATAATAATTTACATATTTAAGTTATGGCCATTTATGTAAAATATAAATAAAATGATAAATTTAATCACATTGTGATGATAGTTTTACCTGATAATAAAAATTTTGTCCTCGTACAAACTATTTTGCTATATAGTTCAATTATTTAAACTTTTATAATTAATTTTCTCTCGAGTTATATTAAAGAAAAATATATATGAATAATGATCGAATTCTTCCATGTATGACTAGGTTTAAACCATTTTAAGCTCAACTCGAGCTCGAAATAAAAAAATCAAGCTTGAGCATAGTTAAATTCAACTCGATTGATTGGCAACCCTAGGGTTCTTAAATAATTGCATTTAAATGTTTTTTTAATCTTGTAATAAATTTAAATTAAAAAAAATAAAAATAAATTTTAGTGATTCTACTTGAAACAATCCATCATGAAATTATTATAGATTTTGATGTTTAATTAGAACAAGAGTATGTTTGAATTAAAAATTATTTAATATGAAAGTTCTGCCTAAATTAAAATTAAGTTTTGATTATTTTGAATTATCATAAAATATGTGATTTTAACCCAACATATTAGAATCTGAATTTGTTTGGTGAGACGTTGTAACTAACAAAGTTATAAGGTGTTATGGCATACAATTATTTATCAAATATGAATAATAGTAATTATGTTATATATTTAAATTAAAAAAAGGTGACTTTATAGCACGAAAGAAAGATAACTTGTAAGTTTTCAAGGGTGAAATTCTAATCTTAATTAAAAAAATTAGATAATTTAGTGGTCATGGAAATTATATATTTCTTTTTAAGTTTTCGTTATTTTTATTTTATAAAGATTAAATTATTGTCAAAATTCTTGTTTCGTGAATGAGGATATATATATATATGTATCATTTTTTTCTTTAGGGTAATGTTTAGTCATGAAATCATATAAAATTTATAGGTTAAAAATTTCCATGTATTTGGATGACTAAAAATTTAACCAAAAGAAATTATATTTTCAAAGGAAACATATCAATAAAAAAATTTTACAAAATAATATTTTTTTGTAAAAAGTAAAAAAAAGTGAGAAAGTTTAGAAGATACACGTAATAAAAATATTACATTTTCATCTTATTATCTTAATATCCAAACATATTAAAGAAATTTTTTAAAAAAAATTATGTCATTTTATTTTATTATATTTTTATTTCCTATTCATTTTTTTTCATCCACGGCATATTTTCTAGCAAACCAAAACAAAAGCCAGAATCACGGTGAGCATAAAAAGGAGAAGGAAACAAGAAAATAAAAATAAATAAAATAAAAGCGACCTTCAAAAAAGCAAGCAAAATGAAGCTTTTGGATTAGAGCCTTCCAATCGTAAATACAGAGAAAACACAACCTCACCCGTAATACACCGGACACCGATGCATTTCCACGTGAAAATCTCGGAAATTAGGTGTTGTCAACTTTACGCTTGTCTTTGTCGGGGGGCGAATTGGGTCCCACAAGGGGAGGGGGCGGGTCAAATGCACTCCCGCCTTTTGAAACCTAGCGTTGGGTCTCCAATGGCTGGCGGCACTTCTTTTCCATCCCAAAAAATATATATAATAATAAAAATAAAAAATAAATATTTTTTTCTTTTTTCTCTCCTTTTTTTTTCAAAGAGAAGAAAATTCACGAGATTAAGGTCCAAGAAGTTACACATTTTGATTCCACTCATAAAAAAATCCCATTAATTAATACTCAAATTTGTCGCGAACAAAAAAAAAAAGTAATCAATGGGCATAAATAATGGAATTTGGTACGGTTGAAGGAAAATGATGCAAACCAAACTGATGAGCCCATTTTATTTTTATAAATAATGAATTGCGTTGAAAGAAATTGGGAGAACAAATTAATACACAGAACCACCTCCTTTTAAGTAATACATACATAAAAGTGAATAGGCTTGGAACAGCAAATTAAAACAAGCTGTTAACATTTTACACACCACATAATCATGACGATTTTTAGCTTAATTTTCAATTTTCACATGGTAAATATAAATACTTAATATATCAGCAATATATAAATACGGGTATAAACAAACCGAACCGAATAAAGTAGAAATATTTTTGAATTTGAAATAATTTTTAACAAGCATATTTAAATTTTTTTAAATAATTGACAAGCCTCTAAATTATTATGAGTTGAATAATTTGTCATTATAAAAATTTATAATATTTGAACTTAGCTCGACATTTAGCTCTCAACTCTTTGTGTTTAGCTCATACTCCGTCTTATATAATATCAAAAAAAAAATTCAATAACATATAAATTTAATGTGACCACAATAATATTAACAAACCGCATTAAACCAAATATTTTTTGAGTTTAAATACATAAAATTCAAATTTGAAATTATATTAAACCAAATAATCTTTAATTCAAACTCTATTTATTGTTTAACAAACTATTTATTTAAAGTCAAATATTTTTTCGAATACAAAATTTACAAACACAAATTTAAGTTAAATTAAACTAAATATAAAATGCTCACGAATAGGTTTAACGTTTATACCCGTCTATTATATGATCACTTTAAAAGTGATTATAAGATTGAGCCGTAGAAAAGAAAAGCAATTTAAGAAAAATATAGATAATCCATCGTGGGACACATTAGCTAGCATCTTTTCAACAACCCTCGCATTTAAGATGCTAATTTTGCAATCAACACGTTGAACAACCCTTGCTGCTCTTCGGTGATATTGGTATCGATAGGTGGAGACAACTACCCTAAACCTGGTCCAGTCAAGTAGCAGAACTTGAATGGGATGTTGCTTAAAAAGGAAGAGTCTACGGTACTTGTTAAATACCATTTAGCCCTTAGCTAGGATAAAAGCAAGGGTCCCCTAGAAGACCACTTGCTAGATAGAGTGTACCTAATCTTGGACCAATTGAAGCACCAAACCATCACACAGGTTTCACGCCTGTGATTTATGCAAGGCACCCACCCTAAAAGATCTAAATAGGTAAAACTTGCAAAAAATCCTCAAAGATTAACTGTACCCACTTCTTCTAAGTTGCCCACCACATTTAACACAAATTAACTCAGTTTATAAGTTAATAAAAACTAGAATTTTTGGTAATACTACTCTCCAAAAAAAGTGTCAACAAAAGGATGAAAGAGATATATTACAAGGACCCCTATGTCAATTGGCTCAATAAATCCCTACCCCCTGATTAGACCTAGACATTTGGCTTAGACATTTCTTCCATTAGATACTTGGATTCAGCTGGCCAATCAACACAAGTCTCAGCTCTCACTGTTATCCTCTGCCTTTTCTCACCGTTGTACTCATTGTAGCTAACACTAACTCTGAAAAGATGCGGTACCCATGTAGCTTCTTTCAACTTAGTTTCAAAAGATTTCTGATCCGCTTCCTGATTGAATATATTACATGGGTCAGTCATAAAGACGAGTTTTATACCAAGTGGAGTTGAAAGATAAAAAAGATGGCTGCTTACTTTACCTCAGTTTTCATTCTTTCAAGCTCATCTGCAGTGCAGCCAATGATCTTCTCCGCGTGTTCATTGAACAGGGAGACCCATGCTTCACCGGTAGGATCAGAAATCTTGATGACCATTATGTACCTGACATAGAAGCTTTTAGTTTTTTCTTCTATCAGAAAACTAGGGCCAAGGTTAAAGTCATGCTATCCATTGAGTGAAAAGACGAATAAAAATACAAAGCACCTTAGACTGCTCTCAGCATCATTCTTTTGGCAACCTTCACACCAGTAACCAGAACCAAGAGCTTCTGTAACCTTCTTATTGCATGTCTTGCATGCTCTGTACCACATTGTTTGCTCGGGCTTAATGAAGCTAACATAAGCCTTGACACCGAAAAAGGCCGGCTATCATAGAAAACAAAAATTTTCAGTATGTGGTGTTAATTTGAAACAAGCCTAATTGAGTAAGAGTGATTTCTTCTCTAATACCTTGTCCTGACCGAGTGCTGGGTCACTAGTAATCTGTGATAGGAAGACTCGATCGGAATAGAATGATCTTGCTCCAGTCTTGGTCAGAGAAGAGGCCATGCCAGAACAGATCGAAGCCATTGAGGTACTTTTCCCTTCAGACTCGTACCATTCGCGCAGCTTCTTTGCTTCAGGCAGATCAGGATTTATCAGCATGCTACTTCTGCTCAATGTTGAAAGTGATATGCCTGCACAAGTTGTATATCAACTAATTAACATGATATATACATCCAAGCATCAACAAGGACATTCATCATCTTCCAAATAACTACCTTGGAAATCCCCAACTTTCAATGACTTGATAGCTACAATGGGCGAAGAATCAACCATGTCCAGCAACTCTTGACCTTCATTTGTTGCAAGACCATTCCACAGAGACACAATTACAGTCTTCTTTCTGTTCAAAAATCAAGGACAAAACTATTAAGCAAAGAAATTAGGAACCAGAAGCCACATCTTAATCTCAAATCGATTAAGGCAATGACTCACGTTGCATCAGCAAGTGTGATATCACGTTTTGGTATGGTTTCATTGTCGCTCTTCCTTCGGATGCTCATGGATGGGGAAACATTCTGAACGATGCCAATTACATCTGCAAGCGCAAATAGAAGCAAATTTCACAAGAAAAAATGCATCAAAGATAATGGAAGTTAACTCACATTAGAACGAAGCTCAATACAAAATCTTACCAAGTTAGAACGAAGTTCAAAACAAAATCTTACCTACAAGTTCACGGCCATTAACATAAGCACCGAGCTGATCAATTGGAACAAAATCAAATTTTGTTTCCGGGACAAAAGCCCCTTCACCAACTACCTCTTCAACTTCAGAGCCTTCATTAAGTGTCATCTCATAATCATTTTTCACCGTCTTAAACTGCTTGTTAGCAATTCTTAACGAGCCCTTTGAAATGTAATACACCTTTCCCAATTCAAACTTCGAGTAAAACTTGGTAGCTGAATCGTTAAACATGGTAGCTTGAATTTGTGTCCCCTGCATTAACAATATGAAAACAAATAAGATCATGAAAAACATACTTCGTGCCCAACTGTTGAGCAAGAAATTGACAAACACTGACTTACGTCCTCGTCTGTTAGCTCAACGTTAAAAACTTGACCTTCGCCTCTCGCATTCTTATATGTTCTAAGGTTTCCTTTATTTGTGACCCGAACCTTAATGGTCCAGCTGCCCTGGTATGGATTTAAGGAAATCAAGGGATGGACCCTCCTTGTCATTGCTAGCCGTGCAGCAGGAGCAGCACTGAGAATCATTGCACAAGACTTATGTTAAGTGTTTGAAAGTTGAATCATGCAATAAGATCACATAACAAGCAAAATCAATAGTTAAACACATCAAAATGCTGGCTTAAGTGTACCTCATAGCCGAAGAGATGATATTTTAAAAGAACAAATATTATTCGAGATTGTTAAGAAAGTGAATAATCTCAAGGTCTTTTAACATCACAAAGATCACCATCGGCATACGGATATAGTCCTATTCTCTTGTATCTAAACCTTACCTTGACGACTATAATTTTATCTTGTAAATTCCATACGGAAAAATCAATATTATAGATTTTCTTTACAAACGATGGCAATGTATGACTCGCATTAAATGCCATCAATAATAATGAAAGGCTCAAATAGCTAATGCATTCATTTATTTACATGATATAAAGCCCAAATATAAATTGCAAAAGGAAAAAAACAATTATTCATTTTAATAACCAAACAAAGCCAATAGTCCAGTAGCTCACTGCTCACAATTAACCCCACAACAGTTCATATTGTACTTGAAGAAGCTAAGACACAATAAGATTGCACATCAAATAGAATTGTGATTAATGTATAACCAAGCAAGGAACCAAACACTCACCCAAAAAAATGACCAACAAGCATCACTCCAATACAGCTTTATACGAAAATTAGACTGGTAGATATATTATGATCATTTAAACATCATGAAAGAATGAATTACCTACTTGCAACAGAAAAAAAACACATGACGAATTTAAGAAAAAAAGAGAAAAGGGAATCTTAAAACTCACTTTCCATACTGCTCCCGGACAATCTGAGCAGCAGACTTTGAAACGAACTCTTGCTTTGGCTTCAACACAATCCCAGAGCCCTCCATCTTCACGGGAGCCAACTCAACTTTCGGCTTCAAAATGATTTCACTATCTTCCTTTTTAATCTCGGAGCTGATCTCATATTCCAACGCCCGGGATACCACCTCACACTTGGTGACAATCAGAACCCTGCACATCAAAACCAAGTTGAACACGATCAAGATCCAATCTTTACAACAAAACATCGTCAAATCAAAGCTCTCAACCCATGTTTCCTTACTTATCGGGCTGATTTGGTATGGTATTACAGGTGTAGTCAAGAACACGGATCAATCCGAGATTCTGAAGGTTCCCGGAATGCACCTCGGAAGAAAAATCCGTCGGAAGCATAGATTTAAGCTTCATCTTCCCATCATTAGCCATAAACCTGTCAAATACGTAAACACAAACCTCTCAAAAACATGAAAAGGCGAAGTCCACCCACTCTCACCCTGATACAAAAATAAGAACAGTGACAACAAAGCGCATCCAAAACTAAACAAAAGCAAAAGAGTTACGTGAAGCGGTTGCCGCTGCCACCGATGGGCTTGAGGTCGACGACCTGGACGACAACCGCCGGCGGCCCGGCGGCAGGATCCGGCGAAGGGTCGGCCAGGAGGGCGGCGATGGCCCCCGGGGTGACAGTGGCAGACGCCGCCATGGATTTGGCTACCCTGTTTGTAGAAGGAAGAAGTAGAAAGGGGAGAGGTGGGAAGAAGAAGAAGGGGGAAATGGGGAAGGGATTGGGAGTGGGCGGCGCGGTTTTTGGTTTTTCTACGGAGTTCGGCCATGGCGGGAAGCCTTTCTCCCGCGAAAACTGGCTCTGGATTTTTTTCGACCCGATCTTCCCGCGGTTTTTTGTTTTTAATTTATCATATGAATTTATCACATAAGGGCGGTAAATAGTTAGTCATTTTATCGATTGTACCAAATAAACACGGTTTTAGAAAAAAGGTGAAATTTTGTTATTAATTTGATTAAGCCAATTAAAAATTTAAATAGTTATAGCACAAAGTTTAACATGACTGTTTAAAAGAATTGGTGGGACTCTAAGCCCATTATGTCACGCTCTTGTCGATCGTCCAGTCCGATTCTTGTCGGATCTGATACCCATCTTATATTCATTTTACCTCTACAAACATTGCAATATGCGCGGCTAACAAAGCAAACATTCTAGTATCATGATAAAAATAAAAATAAAACGACATGCCAGCTCAAGTAAAGCCAGCTTCACATATTTCTTATTAAGCCTTGAGTACACTATTATGCAACTAATTGATGGAAAAAATTTATATATAAAAAATATATATATATACATAAATATATATGTCAATTCGACTTAAAATAATCTTTATACACACATCACCTATAACAATATCTTCTATCATAATTGACCTAAAGTAACTCTCATGTCAAACTTCAACACCTCAGATTCGGCTAACTCAGAAACCGAACCTAAATATTACAAGTTACCCGATTAAATCAGCTAACCCTACCTTAATCTGAATGGACCTATTATTGGTGTCCGGATCAAACCTTTAATGTGTTTCACTGAAGGTCGTGCAGGTACTGTGACTAAACTAGTGAGCTAATACCCACAATTAACCAAAGTTCTTTTTTACTCTAACACAGCATAAATACCTTGCCAAATAAGTCAAATAAAGGAAGCTTAGAGTTTCCCTCGTTAATTTTGTTTAATTTTGACTTACATCATACCTTTTTTCTATGACATGCAGATTTTCTTGTTGATGCACTGGATTATGCTATCTCAGGGTTGTAAGTACTACCTACATGACATGAAAAATAGGAAGGCCAAAAATGAAGGGGGGCCTTAGTTCATCAGCACAATTTCAATATTGTGTCCCCAACTCTTTCAAATTACTTTACTTTGGCCAAGATAAAGATTTAAAAGCCAAAATATTGTGACAGTGGACTTAAAAATATTGCCTCAAATCAAGGAGACCATAAAAATGTTATACTAATATAAGAATAAATTCGTATAAAAATGCATAATATTGCTTCTCCATGGGCCTCTAGCACTTCAAACTAAACTGGAAAGCATAAAAATGCTAATGGGGAAGGAATAGTTTTTTCACCACATTCCCTCTTTATGAAATCAATAGTTGGAAAGTAAATTTTACTTAAACACCATTCATATATATAAAGCTCATGATCTTTCCTACGGCGCCATTGATAATCACAGGCTTGATTTACACCCATTTCGTGTTTATGTTTCTCCCATTTTCCTTTCCAATTCAACTGCACCTTATTTCACATTTACCCTTCTTTTTCTTTTACTCAACGTTGGAGGCATCACAAAATAACGAACAAGAGTGCTGAAGTGCATGGACAATGGCCATCCCGTTGGCATGCTATCATATCCATTTTCCAAAAAGATAAGTGTTTGAGCGTCTTTTTTCCTCCCCAAAACAATGTTTGAACGTTCTATGACAAAAGAAAATCAAATTTTATCTTACATAAAAGTCGTGGAAACATTTCTCAGCACAAAATTCCCAAATAGGACGTGAAAATGAGCTTAGATTTATAAACACGTACAATTTCTAACAGGAAAAAAGACTATAAATAGAGAGATGCTGCAAAGACTATATCTCGCTTAATCTTGGTAACGGCCTCCTCAAATTTGGACTCAAGTTCGGTCTCGCCTATAGATTTGGCAGCAGCTATTAGCTGTTGAAGAACTTCCTCTAGCCTTCTGATAGCTCTTATCAGACTCCCTTCAAACACTTGTGTAATTTCCATTATTTCATAAAATTTGGAACCCTTGGCCCATGCATACACTGCCTCCATGATATCGGGCCGGAAAGAGTTAACGAAACCCTCAACATCGATTTCAACCTGTATTATAGCAAAAAAATGTTAATGATTATAGCTCAAGAAATCTCCAACAATAAATTCCCAACGCCAGAAGACCAGAGTTCGATGTCTTCTTCAATATGCATAGTCGGAAAGAAATTGCATTGTTCAGACTATGTTGTGCATTGTATGTATGACAATCAAATGGCAAAATGATATTTCCTCCAATACAGGCTGCAAGCGGACACTAAACTACACAGAAAACAAAAATGCAACCGAGCATACCTTGCACTCAAGTTGCACTTTCGCAACTCGTCTAGCAGTATCTTGAAGCTGAGTGAACAGAAAGTCAAGCTCTTCTCGAGGCTTTGGGGCATCTTGAAGCTTTTCTTGCCAAACAAAACATGAGAGAAGAGAAACCATATCTTCTACATTTGCATCCTTCAACAATCCACTAAACATCAATTCGGACAAGGTCAATTCCTCAGTGCTACTTATCTCACAGGCAACCTTCCCCTTCAATTCTACAACTTCATCTCTCGTGATATATCTGAAATACAAACCAGGCAACGTCAAAACCACCAAATAGTGCAAAATTCAGCTGTTAGGCCTGTAAACCAAGCTTTGATGTTCCATGAGAGAACTAGTAGATACCCCAATCTACGGAGCACCCTTTTCCTGGCTTTGAGTTCATCTTTGAATGCCAATGCCGAAGAAGATTTCATAGCCTTTTTAATTGACTTGATCTTAGCTGTCAGCTCCTGCTTCAAGTGAAAGGCATTGAGTTTTTGTTGGAGAAGGGAAGATTTTTTCAGCTCATCTTTGTCAAAACGACTTTCCAAGACTTCAATTCGCCGAACAGCTTTTTTGTATGAGTTGCTCTGAACCTAAATAAAAAATGAAAGTTGTAACTTAAAATCAGAGCACTTAACAGCATCATCAAAATAAATTGTCAGCTCACCTTCATGTCTTCCTCAGGATCCAAGAGTGGAACACCATCTTCTGCAAATCTTTTTAGAACTTCTGACACTTTCTTCATTGTATTCTCTCGAGCTTCCTTCGGTAACAGATCTTTTGGAATGATGACACGAATGACACTCAAGCTATCAATCTGCGTGCAAATATCATTATAATATTAGGACTTCATAGGTCTAGTATAGAGTTTCAATTTGTGCATTTCATGCAGAGATAATACCTTGGAAATGGGCAATGACACAACCAATGGCTCACCAGAATCTTTTAGGGAGACAATCTTAATGGATTTCTTCCCTGTTGCATTCTTACTTACAGAGCATCTAGTAAGGACTTCAATTGTGTAATCACCCTCTTCAGGCCTTTTACTTGCATCATCTGAAAGTAAATGACAAGATCCTGCTATTAAACCAAATAAGATATCTTGTCAGATCATACTTTGTTACTATATCTACCTTCTTCAACGCCCTTGATCTTTTCAAAGTTTATGATGACTCCCCAAGTAGTATTTTCTTCAAGAAAAGAAGATGGTTGATTGTCAAAGTCCTTGGTGAGCAGAATAGATACAAGCCTTCCCGGTTGCAAGAAAGGCAAACAATACTTTGGGCAGAAAATAATATCCCGGACATCTTTCTTCAAGCTTCTGTACTGTTGCAACAAATTATACTTGTCTTTCACGTCCTCCTCATCTTCAATTGCAATTGAATCTCTCTCTTGTTCAAGTACCTTTGCTTGTCTCTGCAAGACAACAGAAAGAAACAGCTCATAGAGAACTCCATGGAATTACAATTTAAGTTTAAGGCAAAAAGTAATTGTAGAAAGATGTTAATCCATAACAACCTCCAACTAAAGTTAAAAAACCAAAAAAGAAAAAGAAAAAAATAAAGAGCACCTCAAGGTCAGGAAGTGCACGGTCAGACTGGAATTGATAGAATGAATTTCTCAGCAGGTCCTCTGGATCACCATCCTCTGACCGAATTTGGTTTAAAATCATGTTATAGCTAAGATGGAATGCACTGTGAATATGAACATACTTCAGACACATTGATTGCTTTAATATTATTAAAAAACATAACGCAATTATAAAAAATCCACACAAAAATAGAGAAAACTCAAAAGTCTGAAAGGTACATCAACTCTATAGAAGGCCCAATAACTGACTCTAAGCATCAACTAAAACATGCTAATCTTTACTTTTGTCCACAAAAAGGATTATATGTTGTCTTCTTATCGCATAGAACTAGATTCAAGAATTTTTAAATCCATGCCAGGCATTTCACAAATGAAATCTCAAATTAAGACACAACTCAAGCCGCAAATTAAATGTCACAATGTATGTGAAAACAAACAACTTGGCTTGCTGTCATTTAGGATACCTAGAAAAACCCTTTTTAGGTGGGGTGGGGAAGAATCATGTTGCTAATGTTACATTCTTCTCTCAATAAAACTCCACTCAACCTTTTAAAAAAGAGAAACCTACATTTACCTGTTCAAACAATCTGCATTCCCTTTCAACATCATTTTTGCAGTAGATGGTTCCATCTTTTCGTCCATCATGAGAATGCAAATTCCAAAAAGATCAATGCCTCGACGACCAGCACGCCCACTCATTTGAATGTACTCTCCACTTGTTATCCATCTAAACTTATCCCCATCAAATTTTCTCACATTTGTAAACACCACTGTTTTTGCAGGCATGTTGAGACCAATGCTGAAGGTTTCCGTGGCAAACAAACACTTCAAAGAAAGGGAAAATTACCACTGTCAGCATCATCATAAAACCTTAGCTTTACTGGAGTTAAAAACATGATTTTCATGTTACTCATCAATTGCTTTTACAATTTACTGTGACAAGACACTCCACACAAAACAAAGAGGTATTTTTACATCTGACACAATCCCTGAAACAGCATATACTAATGAATATAAATAAAGCACTCTTAAATCAACCAAATTGATAATAAATCACCTTGATAAGACTCTCTTGAAAAAGTATCTCGATTACTTCTTTTAAAATCGGTAGCAGACCCGAATGATGAACACCTATCCCCCTTTTTAAAAGCGGTAACATACTAGAAACCTGTGCAACATAAATATGAAATTCGTTCAAGTACATGGTACTGGAAAGCCATTACAAACCTCCTCAAATGAAGCAGAACTTAGGATCAAGAAATTATTTTTAAAAAAAATAAAGAGGACAGCTGCTTGCCTGAGGAAGCTTTTTGTCATCATCTGAAAGCATGTCCATTGCGTTCCAAAAGATGGCTTCAATATTAGCCTTCTCGTCATCATCATTCAGATCCAACTTTGCCATCTGCAGTTAAAGACCAAGTTTCATGCTTTTTACCCTTAATCAGTTTAAATAAACTTGCAGGTTAAAGAATTAAAACTATAGGGTAAAAAGGGCGGCAATCTCCCGGCCATATTCTCGCATGAAGAGTTCCACACAATGCTCAAAAGTTATCCGCTTAAGAAATGTACTCTAGTGAGACAATTTATCAAACAAAAAAAACCAGGATTTAACATTCTAAGTCCTCTAGAAACAGTAGAAGTGTAGAACCAACTACAAAAAATAGTAAATATTTCACAGAAAGTAACTCTTAGCACAAAGTTTCAACAAATATAAAGTAGGTTAAAATAAACTCTTTCTTGCTTGTACTACATAGCGCAGTTGGCAACTGTCTAATCTGACTAAAGAAGTGCATGTTTGCAAAAAAATTTTAAATTAAACACTTCACAGGGTAATATCCAAATAAAAAAAAATTAGATGAGAATTCGTTTTGAGCATGTACAATGAAAGCTGTAACTAAAGAAACTTCCCACCTGCATAGCAAGAAATTCACAGTCCCTTTTGCTAAAACTAAACAGAATCACCGGATCATATTGTTCCTTGATAAGCATTTTAACCATCTTGAAGATGTCACTTTCTTCCCCAGTTTTAGCCATCCTTATTCCCTTTAGCCATTTACCATTTTCTTGTTTCTTATTGTCCCTTTCACTAGCTGGAATAATTTCATTCACTGCCTTCTGAAAGATATCTTCACGAAACTTCCCAACTTGATCAACAACCTTGTATAATAAGTTACTACCAGAAGGAAACACAAAATGTTGAAGAGGAGTTGGCCTATAATCAGTATACACAATATGACAGGGTTGGTGATGAACCTGCATAAAAAGGTTATAAATTTTCAACTTCCACAAGTAAGATAGGTCACTAAGAATTTCCTGATATGGTTCAATCGAATAGCAATTGTCCAATACCTTCGCCACCCAATCAGAAAATTCTTTAGCATTGGGAACAGTGGCAGATAGGAACACAAAACGAGAGTTTTTCGGAGCCATGACTATACTTTCCTCCCAAACCACACCCCTTTCCCTGTCTCGCATATAATGCACTTCGTCAAAAATAATCCAAGCAACCTCTCGCATCAATTCAGAACCTTTATATTGCATGCTACGCCAGATTTCAGTAGTCATAACCTACACACTTAATTGATGTATCAGCTAATAACTACCAAATCAATCCACCAACTTCTACAACAAACCAAAAGGATATAAACTATATCAAAAACCACAGCACCCACCAAGCAAGACGCATTCGGGTCAATCGTTAACATCGCCCGTCATCAGACCAACATCCGAGAACTCCTCTTTAAAATCCCTGTACTTCTGATTACTCAATGCTTTAATAGGAGACGTGTATATAACACGCTGGTTATCACGCAAAGACATTGCAATGGCATATGATGCCACAACAGTTTTCCCTGCTGAAGTATGCGCAGACACCTAACAAAAAAACAATCACCCCACAAATTCTACACCCAATAAACCACAACATAAACAACCGCATGACAACTTCTACAATCCAAACTTACAACAAAAACAAACATTTGACAACATCTACAACGAAAAACGATAAAACTTGAAACTTGAGCAAAGAAACCAAGGAAACATGATCTCACCATGACGGACTCGCCGTCTTCGAGGCATTTGATTGATTCCGACTGGAAAGGGTCGAGCTGGAAGGGGAATTCCTTGGCCGGCGGCTTCGCTTGTTCGCCGCCGTCCTTCTTCCTCCTCGGCGTGTAACCGGCGGGGTACGACACATCGTGCAAGCATCCCACCGCCTCGTCGATTCCGCCGCCGCCGTCTCCGCCGAGCAGCTTCTCCTTCTGCAATTTCTCCGGCGGGCGAGATTCCGGCGCCGGCCCATCCGACGACTTCCTCTTTAGAGTCCCCATCGGAGGGGCGGGGCGCTGACGTTGATCGGATAGGACGGCCCGCCGCAGAACCGCCGCCGTCTACTCCGCCATCTGCGCCGGCGGCGGGTCGGAAGGGGAAAAGGTGGGAGCCCCAAAACCCTAAATTGAATTTTGGCGGGTGATTTAAATGGGTAAACGGGTTGTCGCGGGTCTTTGAATGGTTGGTGCCGCGGTCCGGCTTGTAGAAGTTTATTAAAAAGAAAATTAGGTTTTATGAATTTATCTTTGGATTTTCGTTGAAAAAGACAACTAAAATTATAATGGGAATGTGCTTTTATAACTTTATATAAAGATATAAAGTTTGAATGTAATGTTATTTTGATCCATACTCTCTATTATAAAAAACAAATATAATTAGTTCTTTAAAATAATTATTAGTGTAAAACACAAGTACAAAACATAAACAAACGAAGCTTGTTCGATGGAACCAATTTTAACTCGAATCATTTTGATCATTGGTCCGTTTAGTTGGCATAAAAATAATATAAATTAAAAAAATTTGACGGGAAATTAAAATAAAATATATAAATTTAAAAAATTTATCTTATATATTTGGATAGTAGAAAAATAAAATAAAAATAACATCCATTCACATTTAATGCACGTGTTTTCTAAAATTTCCCTCATTTCTTTTATTTTTCATAAAAAATATTTCTTTTTAAAATTTTTTAACTTCAAGGCATCTAAATTTTACTTAAAAGTTGAGGTCAAAAATTTCTTTGTATTTGAATGTCGTTAAATTTATCTGGTCAAGTGAAATTTTAATTTATGTCAAAGCAAACGATGTAAAAATTTTACAAAAAAATTTTCTCTTACAAAAAATAAAAGAAATTAGAATGAATTTTAGGAGGGCCATGCTTATGCACATTAAAAATAATATTTTATTTTCATCTTATTTTCATACTATTCAAACATGTTAATAAAAATTAAAAAATTTATATTATTTCATATCCTTACATTTTCATTTTTTTATTACAATCAAACACACCCTAAAATATCATGTTTTACTCATTCTCCAGCACAAATTGTATCTAATTTTGAACAAAGAATGATTTAACAAGATTCGAATCCGATTAATAGAGAGTAATAATTATCTATAATCCATATGAAACTCGTTCACATGACAATCAAATTGATTGTGTGAAAGTTTAAAAAGGTAGAAAAAAGGTTTGATTGTGTGAGTAGGGCTGTTAATTGAGCAAGCCAGCACGTAAGTATTTGGCATTCAGTTTAACTCGACTCGACTCAAAACTCGACATTTAAATGCTCGAGCTCGAACTCGACTCAAACTCGAATCCTTCAAGTCGAATTTGAGCAATGTAGTATTTGACTCGACCCGATTCGATTCGGTTATAACTCGAAATCAACTCGTAGCTCGATTCGATAAAATAATATAATAATATAATCTTTATATATATATATACTAATAAGTTTAATTGTAACTAGTTATATTTATTTATATACAATATAATAACAAAAAGTGAGATAATTGAGATGTTAGTATTGAAGTTAAAGGCTTGAGGTTATGGGTTCAGGTCATATTGACTATATTTTTCTCAAGTGAAATACTTTCGACTTTTAATTGAGCCGGTTTTAAGTTTACGAACAAGCTGGATTTGAGTTCATCAAAATTAAACAGTTTAAGTATATTTGAGTCGAGTTTGAGCATGTACGTACAAAACTCGTTCGATCTCGACTTGAGTTCGAATAAACTTCGAACTATTTGAACAGAGTTTGAGTACAAGTTGAGGGTGGCTTGCTTGCTCGTTTAGTAGCCTTATGTGAGCCATCACAATTCTCTTATTTAAATTTAGAAGATGATCAACACGTTCGATTTTGAATCGAATTCGAACGAACTTTAACCTATTTGAGTCGAGTTTGAGCACAGGTTGAGCTTTGCATTTAGAAGATGATCAACACGTTCGATTTTGAATCGAATTCGAACGAACTTTAACCTATTTAAGTCGAGTTTGAGCACAGGTTGAGCTTTGCTCGCTCGTTCGTTTAACAACCCTATATATGAGCCATTCTCTTATTTAAATTTAGTAGACGATCAATTTTGAGATCATCGCCAAAATCTCTTTTGCATTGGAAGACACTAATATATAATTTCAATTTTTTCCTCGAATTAGATGTGGGACTATGAGAAATACCAACACTCATATTCTCTTTTTCCATAATATCTAATCTGAATTAACCTACTTGTTTTTAAAATACGACTTGTATTATGCGACTCCTCCACGTGGCGTGACACAAATGTCACACATTAAGACTTTGTATGGTCTCCGAATTCTTTACATTTGTACCGTGGCGTACCCATTCAAACCGATCAAAAAATTGTGAAGGCACCAGAGCCGTCATGGACGACCAACGTATGGTATTATGTAAGACCTGGCTACAGATATTAATGTCTAACCAACCAATGTATGTCCTCTAAAATTAAACTAAATGTGTCCCATGTGAAACTATTAAAGTCTTTTAGTTGATCATACTAGAAAGCCAGTCAAATAAACTTATTCTAAGTTTTGATTGACCTGTCCAATGTTATTTATAATTTATAATGATCAGGTGGAGCTGCATGGAGCTGAGGTGATGACCAAATGACAAACAAGAATGTTCTTTTATGTTACCAACCAACTCTGGGATTAGAGATTCAAATATGGTTCTTGATTAATACTTGTGATTGAGTTCAGATTAATGGGAAGAAAATTGTGGGTTTTTCTTAAAGATTCATAAGATGCACACAATGTGGCCACCTTATTTAATTGCATGTCATAAATTGATTAAATGTGTAGATATTATAAAGTAACTAGTGATGTTAGCAAAATCCACATCAGCATTAAAAACCAATGGCCCAAACCACATCACTGCCAATATAATACAACAATAAAGTTCAGTGTAAAAAACAAAAAACAAAAAATTTTGACCACAAATTTTCATCAATTGTTTAATACTTATATTACTTTTCAAAGACGTGTTAGCGTCTCGAGCACCCCCAATGTCTTTAAAATATATGTGTAATTTATTTTTATAAATAGATAGATAGATATATCAATCATCAACAAACAATATTTACAAAACCCATGACAACATTAAAAAATAAATTATTATAATAATAACATTATCATAGTTCACAGTAAAGTTTAGGAGATTATTTTTTAGAGATATTTCCAGTCGATTATAGATACTTATATTATTCCGATCATGTATATAGTAAATTTGATAATGCATGTTCAATTTTTTACTTGTCTTTGAGTTCATTTATATTTAGTATGCCTCAAAATTAGTTTGACTTATTTTTTATAATATGTTTTACAGCTAATCGTCTTTATAAACGTGTCATAAATATATAATAAACAATTAATGATGCATGCTAAGGATTAAAGAAGGAAGAATTAATGATTTAAATACTATTAATTATTCATACAAATGCATTATCATTTTATTGTATTATTATACTCTCAGTTTTAAATAGATGAAAAAACATGCCCTTATAAATGTTTTAAACTGTGTAGGTTATTACCCGAGATGTTTTCTATGAGAGGCAGAGGTGTTTAAGAAAATTCATATAATCTATTTTTTATTAGGGCAAATTGATTTGAATCAAAACAAGATTTTGGAATGACCTAAGTTAGTATTTCCAAATATATTTATTTTTCTGCACAATTTTTTTAAATAACATTACACAATAATCCCTAATGTCATCGTCACGATGACGTCATCCAAAAACCTAATGGCATTTCCGTGAATCCCAGCAAAAAGCAAGGCTAATGACGGATCCCCGTTGAAAGTCAAAACGGCGTCCATATTTTCCCCGTTCAAAAAAGAAGACGAAGTTGCAGAGAATTTGCCCTGGAAGCTCCCCGAAGAAGCTTCCCGTTCCCTCGAGCCCTCCACCCCTTGCCCCCAAAGACCCGTACTTTATGCTTCTTGCCTCCCCGGTGCGCTCGAAAGTTGATTCCTTTTCGGCTGCCTCATCTCCGGCCGGTTAGTTTGAGATCCGCTTCGCCGGTGGAGCGCCGAAAAGGCTGAAGGTAACCTGCAACGCTTCCAATTCCGAGTCTTTTGCTTTCAAAGGCCTTGTTCTAGCTGGACCCAGTTTGGACTTGTGCTAGGTTGCCGTGTTGTACCTGTGATTTTGGGTCTGGTGGTTGCAGCTTGCATTATAGAGCTGCAAACGTACTTCTTTTTGACATCGTCGACAAGTTGATTGATCTTGTAGTTTCTAGTCAAGAACAATTAAATTCGGGTGTTTTTTAATCTAGATATTGCGATATTTTTTTATTTAAAATTTTCCTCAAATTAGTTGGGTTTTAATCATTGGTTTTTGGAGAGATTGTTGATCTGTGTTTAGATCATTAGCATTTGGTGGGGGAGATTTGATAAAGTTGTATTTGGGGGGTAAAGATTTTGTTTTGAGGAGCACGAATGTCTGAGAGTGATCCTATGGGGCATCTGGAAAGAGATGAGCGGGTGATTGCCGTAGCCCAGCAAATTGTGAAAGCTTTGGGGACGAGTAAGAACCCAACGGAGGATATGATCAAGTTCCTTTCCAGTTTTGACATCCAGCTATCCGACTCCAGGATGCCTGAAGTGTTTGAAAAGAAGCCGGATGCTCATGAGATGGAGGAAAGGCTCAATCTTTTAGAGGGGAAGGTGGCAATTTGGGAGTCCAATTCCATGGTATGGGGTCATGATTCTGGATATGCTGCTGACTACTTGAAGGATGTAAGTGAAGTTCAGAAGCTGGCAGACAAGCTGGGGAGTTTGTCTCCGAAAGGTGGGGATCCGAAGGAGAATGAGCTTCTCAACAAGGCTCATAATATTCTTCAAGTGGCAATGGCTAGGCTTGAGGCGGAGTTCACCAACATGCTTGTTCAGAACAAACAACTCTTTGAACCTGACAATCTTTCTTTTCGTTCCACTGGGGACGATTTTGTGTTTGATGAGTCATTCTCTTCGGCCGAGTATAATCCTCTGGACGAGTCCAGGAACAAGCTTCTAACAGATGGTAGCAGAGGTTCTGATGATTATGTGATTGATTTGGTGGATCCGGAGTGTATTCCTGACCTTAAGAAAATAGCCGAGGTCATGTTCAATTCGAAGTATGACCAGGAATGTATTCAGGCATATGTTACTGCCCGGAAAGATGCGCTGGATGATTGCCTTTCAATGCTTGAAGTGGAGAAGCTGAGTATTGAGGAGATTTTGAAAATGGATTGGAGTACTCTTAATTACATGGTTAAGAAGTGGAATCGTGATGTGAAGATTTTTGTTCGAGTTTACCTTCCAAGTGAAAAGCGTCTTTGCAACTTGATCTTGCAAGAGGTGGGAGCAGCTGAACAAACATGTTTTATAGAAACCTCAAAGGGATCTATCTTGCAGCTTCTGAACTTTGCAGAAGCTGTAGCTATGGGGCCATATCTTCCAGAAAGGATATTTCGTGTGCTTGACATGTATGAAGTTTTGGGGGACTTGATTCCAGATATAGACTCTTTATTTCCTGAAGAAACGGGTTGTAGTGTTAGAATGGAATTTCGGGATGTCATCAAAAGGTTGGGCGAGTGTGTGAAGGGCATCTTGATGGACTTTGAGAATGCTGTGAAGACGAACATATCAACTAATCCATTTGCTGGTGGTGGAGTTCATCATCTGACGAAGTATGTTATGAATTACATAAAGGCTCTCACAGAATACAACGACACACTTGATGTTCTTCTTGCAGATAGTAGTGATCGGTATCGCACTTCCTCACCATCATCCACCCCAGATCTTACCCATGAAGACCATGGAGAAGGTGGGTCTGCTCACACTGTAACTCCACTCTCGTATTGCCTTTCATCATTGACCAGCATCCTTGAATCCAATCTTGATGGCAAATCAAAGCTTTACAAGGATGGAGCTTTGCCACACTTCTTTCTGATGAACAATATCTACTACATGGTTCAGAAGATAAAAAGTTCTGATCTGGCTAGGTTGTTCGGGGAGGAATGGATCAGAAGACATAACAGAACTTTTCAGCGGCATGCCATGAATTATGAGAGGGCTTCTTGGAGTCGGATTCTATCTTATTTGATGGATGACAGAGGCAGCTATGCTGGTTCAAATTCAACTTCAAAGGTGGCAATCAAAGACAAGATTAGACTTTTTAATGCGGCCTTTGATGAGATTTACAAGACCCAAACAGCATGGTTAATTCCTGATCCCCAGCTGCGAGATGATCTTAGGATCTCAATTTCTCTCAAAGTTCTTCAAGCTTATAGGATGTTTATGGGAAGGCATAGTCATCAGCTCGATGGAGGGAGGCATGGTGACAAGTACATCAAATACAGCGAGGAAGACCTGCAGAACTATTTGCTAGATTTCTTTGAAGGGTCCCAAAAATCTTTGCAAAGCACAAGAAGGAGGTGAAATTTAGTCATGAAGCTCAAATTGAACACTTATACCTATTTATTACTTATTTGTTTGATGTTGAATTGTGAAATCCTTGATGACGATAGAGCATATGTATATTAATTTTTTCAGGGTTATATGCATAACTGATCGTAACTGATCGACCGTGCACGTTTCCTTTTTACTTCTGCTGCTGTATCCCACATCTGTAATACCTTTGGGCTTGTGTAGATGATACATTACTTTGTAGGAAAAATTGTGGATTTTTTTTTAATTAGAATTGCCATGTTTGTTCATTGCAAGTTCTTGGTACTTGAGGAGCCAGTAGAAACCATCATCTGTGATGCCACGCTGATATGTCATTCATTTTGTGCAGATGTCTTGTTAAGTTTATTCTATTATGCTATCATCTGCGGGTTGAAACTTGAAATTTGGCTTCAGCCATCCATCTGTTCCTAAAAAGTGTGAAAATGGTGCATATGGCGGCCAATTTTAAATCTGTCCAACAAAGAAAAACATAGAATTGAACAACCTACATAACAAGAGAAATATGATTCAATGACTCTGTCTCAGCCTTGGAAAAGAGAAAAATAGACTCCATTTCAAGGCTTTGTGTCATACACTCTTGAAGCTCTGCAGCAAGCTTGGGCAACCTGCTGCTACACGAACGCAGGAAACTGTTGCGTCTTTTTCTTTATATGTATATATTTTTTCCAGAGCAAATTGCCTACCTTTAGAACGCGGGAGATTTGCCAAGGTTGGCCAGTCCACATCGATCATGCAATCACTTTTCCTTCATCCTCCTAGCAGGATTCGTTAAAGAAATACCACTTTCATGTAAGCTCTAATACATGTGTTCGACAGTTCTTATGTTTTTGAACGCAATTTGCCAGCTTTCATCAAATATTAAAATCACAAACAAGAAACAGGCTCAACAGCTGTTGCTCATCATGTTGTAGCTGTAGATATTGAACTTGAATCATTCCTCAAGACTTTGTATGCACAAGACTACCAAGCTTGGAGGTCAATGTCTTTATTCACTGCAACTGTAGCATGTGACGGGCAATAGACATAAATTAATCAGCCGGACCTACCAAGGGGAGAGGTTAGGTGCCTTTCTCAATCATGTTCAATGGTTCCAAAACCATGTTGCGAAAATGGTGAAATATTGTCGAGCTCTCCAGAGTCTCGCTCTCGCGTATATCTTACCATTAATGTAACCTTGTCTGCTCGATTCAAGTTTCAACCTTAACCTTAATTTGAATGCATGCTACAAAGATTGTCATCTTTTACCAGACCAATCAAGGATTCAGCTGTGAATATGTTAGATGCCTCGTTGAAAATGGCGGGACAGCTTCGTTGTGAGAGCTTTCAGCCCAATCAACTCAAAAAGGCTGGTATATACAAATAGTGTGGCCAGTGGTGAAATTATTGAGCAGGACCCAACAAAAAGAGGCATCTTTCAATGCCACAAGATGACAGCAATGGCTGTAAGCCCTGCAACATAGAGTAATATGATATGTGCCTTGGGGAAAAAACACACACTAAGCTTAAGCTCTTGAAAACATGGACTATTCTAGGATTTCTTTATCCGTTTATGCGGAGCATTTTATAAACCCCAATATATTATGATGACGATAACACCCCAAGATATTATCAGGCGACTTCTCATGGCAAGGAATGATAGGAATCCGGTGGATCAATCATCACCACATAAAACAAAATGAGAACATTATCGTAACTTTATATTCCATTGGCTGATCTGAGAGGAGCACAAGGAATCTTTCCCCAGTTGTAAAGGAAGTTCCACCATTCAATCAAAAAATATTAGAAGGTATAGATAAATTTCTCATCATTAACTGTAAGAAGACACTGAATCGCAATCATTCAGTGTTTTAGAATTTACTCACCAGATCGGAGCAACAAGACACTGAATGATTGCTTTTCTTGACTCGTTGAAGTAAATTTGCCTTTCTCTTCTACCTTCTTCCTTTCTTTGGTTCATCCGTCCGCCGCTCCACTGATCTTTTCTGTAACAGTTCTACCACAAACTCGATCTTTACTAATGATTTATTGGTTTGGAGAAGTGCAGCTATGCCAAATTGCTAAGCAGCCTATCGTATTTTTCTCCTCCAGGAAGATGATCAGTGGCCGAATCGCCGGCTGCGTAGCCTCCACTTCCTCGCCCGGCGACATTTCACAGTGGTGCTAAACTTGGAAGTCCCCTCCCAGCAGAGAACCTCAAGAAAAGAGGCTATGGAAGCCGTTCGTGGATATTGATTGACAGGTATGGGAATTCACAGATTCTGGCACTGGACAAGTCCACTCTGATGAGAAGATGCAACCTTCCTGGAAGAGATCTTAGTCTGCTGGACCCTCTGTTTGTGTACCCAACAACATTGCTTGGCCCTGAGAAGGCAATAGTAGTAAACCTGAGAGCAGATCAGATGCATTATTACAGCAGATGAGGTCTTTCTCATGAACTCCTTGGATGGAGTTGTATTGCAGTTTGAAATCGAGCTGTGCAGGCAACTAGTGGTGTTCATAGATTAAAGAGCTCTTACTTGTCATTGTTTCGCTCGAAATGTTTGACGTTATACTATATAGCTCAAATCAGTGCATTGGAATCATTTTAACCAGTAGAGTAACCATTTGAATTCAAGGCACTTGAGCTTGCTCTGGAGCTAGCTTGTATGTCTCTTAATGCTCAAGCATGTTTACACTTCAATCATTTTCATCTTTTACTCCCAATTTCTTTTTTATGTAGCATTTG
The DNA here is from genome assembly GCA_033002965.1 of Piper betle. Lineage (NCBI taxonomy): Eukaryota > Viridiplantae > Streptophyta > Magnoliopsida > Piperales > Piperaceae > Piper > Piper betle. The sequence continues at coordinate 51,432 of JAURVB010007110.1, forward strand.
ACATGTCCTTCAACAAATCTGAAAAAAGTCATGAAAAAGGATCCACAAAACAGATGAGTGGCATTGAAAATGCAGGTGACACAGCTTGGAATCGAGCTATAACCCTGTAATAGACGAGCCAGCATCAACCATCAACAGTCTCAATCTTGAACATGTTCGAAGGCTGAAAAGCGACCTTCTTACTTTGACACGCCGAGTTCAAAAACTCAGAGATGAGATTGAGCATCACATGGATGATGATGGAGACATGGCAGAGATGTACCTAGCAGAGAAAAATGAGAGATTAGAGTTCTTCTCATCCACACAGAGCAAAGCTTCCTCGATTACGCATCAGAAACAGGCAGAATATCAAAATCTGCACCAGTTTCGCCGGTTTCATCAAGCAGTGACAATCTTAAACTTAAAAGAACATACAGCATTCGTGGCTCAAGCAAGCGTGGGAGTGGAAAAGCTCGTCTGCAAATGGGGAGCACATCCAAGAACTAGAGATGCTACTTGAAGCCTACTTTGTTGTCATTGATCACAGCCTTAATAAACTGCTATCAGTACGTAAACTAACCAAACTGTTCTGATAATTTTACCCACCAGAAAAACCAAACCTTTTGTCGCATAATCATGCCAATTTACAATTTGCTAGTTGATCTTGCAGCTAAAGCCTACATAGATGACACAGAGGATTTCATCAACATTAAACTGGTCAGTGTAGCACAGAAAAACTGAAAAATCTTATTTTTATGATCTGGAATAATTTGTATGATAATATCTGAACACGCATTTTCTCTTTTGCTTACACAGGATAATGTTCGGAACCAACTCATACAATTTGAGTGCTTGCTAACAGCAGCAACTTTTGTCACTGCAATATTTGCAGCTGTGACTTGAGTTTTTGGTATGAACTTAACACCTGCATTTTTGGATGTAGCAGATAACTTCAATGTCGTGATCATTGTGAGCGGCATTGTTTGTGGGGTTATCTATTCATTTTTCTTGTTATATTTCAAGCACAAGAGATTACCGCCCGCTTTAACAGATTCACTAGGAAGAAAATTGTGATAATTGTGTATCATGTACAAACTGCTATACATATCCACCACTTCTATACAGATTTATAGTTTTCCAGAAAATATCCAAATAGAGACAGAACTAAATTCAAGAATCCAAGTACTCTCCAGAATGGTTACCAAGGAAAAAAACATCTAAATTGGAATAAACTAAATACTGAATTCCAACTTGATCTATTAATAATGCATTTCTAGAGCATTGTAGGAAGAGTATAACACTACAAGAATTGACTCGCTCAAGTGAGCAGTTCATCATTTTATTAAGTAAACTTGGACAAGATGTACATCTGTGAAGCTCATTTCTATCTGAATTGATGGAAGACATAACAGCTCCAATGTAAAAAAAGTTAAGATTCCTTGCATTGAATTTGTAGGATTTGAATAAATTACAAATCCCCTTCTACACATAGCCTTTGAACTCACCCCCCCCATCCAACCACCAAAACAACAAATCACCCCAAGTTTGTAAATGCATCATAACTCAGAAGTGCCATCTAAAACATCAACAAATGCACAGAACATCCCACAACAAAAGCTTCCAACAAAATCCTAGTCAGAAAATAAAACACAACACCAAGCAATATGGATACCGGGAGAGCAGGCAGAGCTTTCCTGTACAAACCAAGCAGTATCAAGGTGACACCAAGCCCGGCAATAATCGCAAGATAGCAAGCATAAACAGTCATGAAATCATACATAGCAGCTCTCCCAACCAAAAGGCTGTAAAAAATGAAATCACCAAGCCCAAGCTTTATTGCACCAGAGGAACCAAGCCCAATCCCTTCAATCCTCAAACTTTCACTCCCTCCTGCACCACCATCCACTCTTCCCGCCACCCTCCTATCCTCCCCCTTATCAATGGAGACGACGCATCGACACCCAACCTCCCCTCTTCGACATTCACCACAGTGCTATCAGCTTGCTGTGCATTCGAGCTAGAACCGGCTACAATGGAAGCTGCTTCACCAATCCCTCCAATCCTCAAACTTTCACTTCCATTTCCCCCAACCCTTCCATCCTCCCCCTTATTAACGGAGACGATGCATCCATAGCCAACCTTTGCTCTTCCACATTGACCACAAAGTGATCAGGTTGCGGTGCATTTGAGCTAGAACCAGCTACAGAATCAGCTAACGACGTGGAAGCTGCTCTCAACCTCCGAACATCTTCTTCTTCACAATGATCAACCACCGGCCGGGCCTCATAAACCAGAGCAGGGAGCTGCTCGTTTCTGGACATGGCGAGCTCTACCAGCAGCCTTAGCGGCCCTACCGGCAACAAGACCGCCGCGAGATCATACACCGACATGGCCACGAGCAGCATCCATGTGGTCCACTCGGGCAGGCGGGTGAACCAGTAGGCCACCAGCACCCCAATCGCCACCAGATACCCCTGCGTCACCACTATCCCTGCGTTGCCGGCGAAGACGGCGACGACGCCGACCGCGGTGAAGTTCGCCAGCAGCAGGGCGAAGGAGAGGCCGTCGAGTGGAAAGTCGGAAGCTTTGAGGAGGACGAGGGCGACCTCGCCGCCGAGGAGACCGAGGGCGACGAGGGCGGAGATGGCGATGTAGAGGTTGAGGAAGCGGGTGCATCGGAAGTAGAAGAGGGCGAGGAGGAGGAAGGTGGCGGCCGCGACGACGGCTACGAAGGCGAGGGAGTTGAGGAGGGCGCCGGCGAGCTTGGCGCCGGGGGAGTCGGAGGGGAGCTCGGAGTAGGCGATGGTGGCGACAGTGGAGAGGGCCGGGGAGGGCGGGGCGAGGCCGGCGACGAGGAGGACGACGAGGAGCATGCAGATGGAGACTGGGGCGACGATGGAGACGATCTCGTCGCCGACGATGGAGAGGATCGAGCTCCGGCCGTCCCCGCCGGCGTCCATGGCCGGCCGATCTCTTCCAGCGGGGGGCGGCGGCGACAAAGGGCGGAGCTTTTTCTTCTCCTTATTCTTCTACGTCGCCAGATTGGGGAAGATGGGAAATGTTGTCCCGTGAATTCCATTTCCGGGTGTAATTTGGAGATTGGGAATCAAATTTCGTATGCCAGCCAATGCTAAGCGCCGTCTTGATTTAGTCTTTAAGGGGGAAGGAATAAAAGTAGGATTGGAAGTTCAACTCAATTATAATAGCTTACTAATGTATTTTTTGAATGGAACTTTCCTATCCTATCATTAGGGTTGGAAATGAGCCGAACTAAGCCAACCGACTTGTTTAATATAATTTTTGGTAAACGTATTTGAACTTGTTTAAGTGTTTGACGAGCTTTGATGTATTATGGGTCGAGCTAAACTCGTCTAAAATTTATGATATTTGGGCTAGGTTTGTATTTGACTCGTTACATGTTCGAACCAAGTTTAAGCTGAGCTTGAGCCGAGTGAATGTTTGTGCTTGGTTTGTGTTCGATTTATATTAGATCAAAATTTTCTATATAAGTTCAATGTGATCTTCAATAGTTTTGACAAGCCAAGTCGAACTGTGTATTTTTCGAATTTGAATATATCGAACTTGAGTTTCGTGTTAAGCTGAGCTGAACATTCTTTAGCTTAAGCTCTGTTCGTTGTTCAACGAATTATTTATTTCGAGCAGAGTATTTTTTGAAGCACGAATTTAAATCATAATGGGCCGAACGTAATAAATAAAATATCTCCAGGTCAACTTGGCTTGTTTCACCCCTGCCTTTCATACGTTAGTTTGATGTTGAAAACAGTCTAGTCTCTAGTATGTTCAATTTTTTTAAAAAATATTTAAGTTAAAAAAATAAAAAACAACTCGGAGTTGAGGCAAGTGGAAACATTTATAAGCCCAAGTTCCAAATCAAATATGGTGCTTAATATTGAGCCATAATAATTAAATTTTAAAAATAATATTTAAGTTAACAAAAATAATAAAATAAATGAAAACAAGACACCTAGGCCTGGAGTCTCCTTGGCTTCTCATGTTAGCTTAGAAATGGACTGTGCCACTTATCAACGGTCTTGATCATTCCACGTCGAGTAATCAACGGACCAGAGCAGTCGCAGTTAACCCTATTTAAAAGGCACTTCTTTCCGTCTCTAAACCCCCTTCCGAAGAGTGGAAAGCCCTTCTAGGGTTTAGGCTTCTCGCAGGTACGATTCTCCCCCTTTTTCGCCTCTCAATCTCCCCTCAAATTTTCAATCCCTTCGTGAATCGATGTTAATGCGCTCGTGCCGTTTAATTTGAGCTATCAATCGATAATAATGACGCTATATCCGTGTTCATCTCTGTCTTGTATGTTTATCTTTCTCTTGAATAGGTTTGTGAGTTCATGCTGTGCTAGTTTAATGGTTCTCCGCCTTGGTGTGCATGATTTAGATTCTGCTTATATGATGCAATGTTGTTGGTTGTAGGTGTCGTGTAATCTTGGTTGAAATTCATCATATGAAGCTACTATTTTGTGTTTATTATGTGTGTACCGTTTCTTCTGTCCCACTTTCCTCGTTGTAGTAGATATACAAAACCTAATAGGCATCTGACTTATTTTTGGTGTGGTAGGGGTAGTGTTTTTTATCAGCTGATTGATTTACTGTGTCCAGAGTCTTGGGTGAAGTTATCAATGCTAGTGTTGTTAATGTGAAGCATCTGTTTTTTTGCTAATTAGTTTTTTTAAAGTTAAATGTTGCCAATATTTTTGAGAACCTTGATTAGGTTTGCAGCTATGCGTTACGTTATTGGCATTGACTCTCATTTCAATGCTTGTGACGTGGCTTGTTTTTTTGCTTTAGGTTTTAATCATGGCTTTTGTCAGTAAGCTTGGGAACCTGCTTAAACAAACTAGTAAGCATGTTAAGTCGGAGATTTCTCCTTCAAGAGCATCCTTGTATCAATCCATAAGGTGCATGTCAGCTTCAAAACTTTTGTTGGAGGTATTAATTTCTTGCATCTTTTAAACTGAAAAATACAAGTTTTCTCTTGTGGCACCTGTATGTGACATTGCTTTGTTAACTAGGACTATCATATAGCACTGATGACACAAGTCTTAGGGAAGCGTTCACAGGCTTTGGAGAGGTGATTGAAGGTAGATTTACTTGTTATACATTTTTCTTGCCTTGCTTTAGATGATTTTTTATTCTTTCTTGTTGTGTGCTTTTTTTTTTTCCTGTTCAGCAAGAGTTATTATAGACCGAGACACAGGCAGATCCAGAGGTTTTGGCTTTGTAAGCTTTACTTCTGGAGAAGAGGCATCTGCTGCCATATCTGGCATGGATGGGAAGGTATAGTTGAATTCCAGGGAATTGAAGGGAAACGTATTCATTGCATGAAATGCTTACTTAATTGTTGGTGCATGCATTTATCACTTTTGGCTGTATGTCTGTTAGGATCTACATGGACGGATGATCAGGGTAAATTATGCAACAGAAAGACCTGCAGGTTTTCGTGGGGGGTGGCTATGGAGGCGGTGGTGGTGGCTATGGAGGAGGAGGCGGCGGCTATGGAGGAGGCAGCTATGGAGGTGGCAGCAATTATGGAGGTGGCGGGAATTACGGAGGCGGTGGCAATTACGGAGGCGGAATCGGCAGCATTACAGTGGTGGTGGCAGCGGCGGATATGGACCTGGTGGTTCATTTGCCAACAGTGGTCCTGTCACCAGCTTTCAGGGAGATACATATAGCAACAACAGAGGAAATGCTTTCGGTGGTGGAGCACCAGCTGGTGGTGGAGGCAGTTTTAGTGGTGGCGATTATGGTAGTTCTGGAGGTGGCTATGGTGGAAGTGGCTCTGGTGGTGGCCTTGGGAGTGGCGGTGTTCCCACTGATGGCAGTCATGGTTATGGTGCAAGTGACTTCGCTGGTGTTGCTGGAGGTGGAAGTGGTAGCAACAACATTGTGAATGCTGCCAACAGTTTTGCACCTAGCTCAGAAGGAACAGGGATAGGCTATGGCAGTGGTACTGCTGATAGCAGTCTCTCTGATGACAGGCCAGGTGCTTTGCAGGGTAACAAAAATGATGAGGGATTGGATAGCTATGATCAGGATGAAAATGTAGGATCTGAAGAGGATCAGGATGATGATGATTTTGCGAAGAGGAGCACTTGATGGACCTGGAACCTCTTTGGTAGCATTTTTCTGCTCTCGTTGTTTACCGGCATGAAGTTTCCTCATCAGGTATTCTTGTATATTCAAGCCAAGAACTTCTGATGGCGTTATGAATTGTAGAATGTTCAATAAGGAACAAAACGAGGTTAAATGTACTTCTCGTGTATGTTTCCCGCGCATTTGAGACCCTTGGAATGATTATTCATGAACCTAACATTTTGAACGGTATTTTGTGAAGCTCTCAACTTTTAAAATATAGTTTTATTTAACAAAGACAAAATCAGTAGAGCAATTAGTTTTTCTTTTGTTAATTTTCCCCACTTCGGTGCTCAATGCTGGCGAAGAAGTGCATACCATGGAATGACAAATTTTTAGAGGGGAAGGGGATGGTAGCGACTAGTGAGAGTTCTCTACAGACAATTACAGCATGTTTTTCATCTGGATGGCGTCAATGGAACACTTGAATCTTCTCTCGAAGTATATGCAAACTGATTTTAACAATTTTAGTTAGCGGATGTAATAAAATGACGATGTTAATGGATTGATAACTAGTAGCTAGTCCTCTCTCGATGTAAATGACGAGTTCAAGTGCTGCGGAGAAACAAGTACAGAGTAGCCCATTTGCAAGATTGCATATAACAAAAGCAGCTTTTCTTACAATCGTTTTTGTGCAGAATGCGCACAAGAAATTTTGAGCAAAACTTGATCACATACACACTATACAACCATCGGCCCTTCCGGGAATAATCAACCATTAGCAGCCGTTATCAAAATTATCATCCACAAGCACTTCTCTCACGTTTGACCCTAGCCCTTCTGCCTCGCAGCTGCAATCAGCTTCAATAGTACAATATTCCTACCATTGGTTTGGGACTGCAAGTCACACGGCCCAGAATGGCTTTGGAACTGCCTGTTGCCTCCTCTTGGTAACGGGCGGCTCCTCTGAATCATCATCGTCGTCACCATACTCAACCAGCTTTGCTAGAGTGTCTAAATAATAAAGGTAATCATTTGTAAGAATTTGAAATAATATATATATAAGCATGTACTTAATCATTTTTCTTCTTTCTTTTTTTAAAAAAGAAGAATATTGATGACAGGAATGCCGCGATTGCAATTATTCTAGATCACAATAAATACCATTCGAAGATGTGCAGTAAACCTACAGCATAATTGAGAAGTTAAATTCATGTTCACTTAAAATTGGAAAAAATGAACTAACCACTTATAAACGTAGAGGCCACCCCATTTAAATTTCTACACCATAGCATGAAGCCGGGTGGCATTGTTCTAAGAACTTATTTGCCCATAAAAAAGGGCCTCGATTGCCAACATTTAGCATCAATTTTGTGCAATGGCCATTTATCACCCATCGGAGCCAATAGAAGTAGCCAGTAAAAAAAGAATTAATTCAATCACACAAATTTGATAATAGAAAACCTGAAACAAAACCCGGAGGAGCCTTCTGGGCAGGCACTTCGTCTACCACTTTTGATGAACTTAGGAGGTGGAGGAGGCATGCTTCCTGGAAGGGGGTGGCATTCCACTCGAACCTAACTGAACCAGCATTTTAGGAGGCGGAATTGAAGAAAGATCACGTCTGCTGGAGTCTTTTACAATAAAACCTGGCTTAACAAATTCTGACCGTGGTGGTAAGTTCTGGAAAAACAAATTCGGCATTCATTCCTCTCAAGAATGTTAGTCAGGAGCAAAAAAAAATGTAGTTCTAATAGCAAAAACTTGTAAGCCCAGAAAGTAAAATTTTGTTTCTGCACTTAAGTTTGTAACATAAGATCTATTTTTTTGAATGGCCATAGTAGTCCTGCGAAACAAAGGAACCAAGGCTCCTACATAGGTCAAGTATGGGCCTATCACTTCATACAAGGTCAAAGAGAATACCTGGAATAATATTGAAAAAATTAGTTACTTAACAAACAACTGCACAAGGAAAAGCAGGAGAATAGAAAGTTGCATTATACATACAAACATACAATAAAAATTAGAATTTCCCAGAGAAAGCTGCAAAAACTTTTTCCCCTTGAACGATAGCATAAGAATCACAAATTCATTGTCTATTTACAATTTCACGAGGAAAATTGCAAATCTTTTTCCCCCCAAGCAGTAGGGTAAGAACAACCATTAACTTGTTGTCTACTACAGCAAGGTTTGCCATTCTAATCTTGAATTTGTATTGGACAATGAGAGAAGAGAGATCTCAAAGACAGAAAATTTCTTAAGACAAAAATCAGTAATGAAAACCAGTTTAAGAAAGTTAATACAATCTCAAACGTACAGAGTAAAGTAAAATGGGAAAATAAGATTCAATTAAGAATGATAGACTTATATTTATCTTAATTTATACGGATTTCATAAAAAACCATTTTGTCATATAAATAAGCTATTAAATTTAATTTACGGTTAGAATTGGTTTGATTGAAACAACATTATTATTACAGGTTTACAGAAAGCAAGGAATAAAAACGCCACATAATGCCCTGGGCTTGCTATAGGAGCAATAAGGTCACATACAAGAACATACATTCCATACCTGGGAAACAGGTTCACTTGAAGCTTTTGGTAGTACTTGAAACTTACGCTTTGGAGCAGGCTTTTTCTCGGCATCATTCTGTGGTACGAGGCAAGAAGTCGTGTTCAAGTTTGGTAGAGCGATGGCTGCATCCAATGAAGTTGAGATTGGGACATCAGCAGCTGTAGGAACTGATTGCCTTAAAGCAAGAGCGACTTGCTGCAATGGAGTGGCCTGGGGATATATTCCACCATAAACATTGTAGCTGGTTCCCCCAAGCCCTGAGGAATGAGGTTGACAAGCCACATCAGGTTGTGGCTGCCGAGTATCAGGCATAGGATTAGGGTGTGTCATAGACACTGGATCATTAGTTGCTGGGCCTGCAGATAATACTACGACAAAAGTGCGGGAAGAAGAGATGGATAAGTTCAATTCCCGGGTATGGCATTATAACAACAATACAGATCCACCATGTTAGAAGCCAGGCAGATGGAGATGGTAACAATACCTGCACTAGTACTCTGAACCCCCTCAAGCAACTGTTGTGGAGGAGGAACAGCACCATATACCTTAGACGATGAAACCCTGCATTGGAAAATTTTATCGTTATCTACTATACCCAGACTTTAAGTTTGCATATAAACTGACAAATTGGACCCAAAAACGAAACTCATAAAAAAGGTTGCCTCATTAGAATTAGTAGAAAAAAATTCCTTAAATTGCAAATCTCATCTCTACACAAATTTTGTTGCCCAATCCTTGCCAGGATGGCCTCCTTCAGGTAAGGAATTTGCATCACCAATTAATTGTCTTTCACATTGAATCCGAAATAAACAAATAATTGATAAACAAAGTATAGTAAGATTCGCCTATGGATGTGCTCCTCAATGCAACCCTCAAAGGGGAAACATGAAATAAAGTTTTTAACATCAAACGTCAACTTTTACATTTCCAAATAAGTGCAGAAGCATCATGACATGATGGTCGATTGATGAAGATATTGTGATCATCAATTGAGTTTGCTTCAACAGGACAGAATGGGAACCAGTTACACCGGCACTGAAAAAATCAAGAATTACCCATCGGAGCAGGGAAGGAACAGGATTCTCTGTTGTTGCTATTTTCGTCGTGAAGTCCTGCTGCCACCCTTGCCTTGAAGCTTGTTGGAGTCGAGACGTTTCCGGTGGAATAGAGATTGATTGGAAGAAGAAAGGAGGATTCATCGCTGCCTTGCCGCCGCCAATAAGCACTCTTAGGGTCATGTATGGGCACGCCAAGGAGAGGGGTTTGCCCATCGCTGCTGTTGCTGTTAGAATGATTTCACTAGTTTGGACAACCGCAAAGGAGGTGTTGAAGTATTGCTTCATTCCCCTGCTTTGATAATTTCTGCCACAAAGTGTTAATGTTGTGCCCTGCTTTGAAGGCTCACCATCCATATCACTGCCGGGTACCATTATCGAGTGGAGAAGGCCGGAGCATATCATTGGAGTTTGGCTTTGCTGGTCGAAGGAGAGAACCTAGCCCTTCCTGGTCGTTGTTTAAAGTACCCTACTTGCTGCCCTGCCTTGAAGCTGCAAAGGTTTGGTTGAGTCTGGAAATAAGCATTCTGCTGCCCATCAAGGAGGTCTTTGGAGCATTGTTGCCCTATCAAGTTCGTGTTGGGGAGAGGAGTTAGAGCCGACAACGCCAAGGAGTCTCGTTGCTCTGTTCTGCCATTTCACAGGTTCAGAGCCAAGTCAGGGAGGAACATCTGAGTTGGAGTTGCTGCCCTGTCGTTGCTGATCAACTACCGGAGTCCGGCTTCCAATTACTGCCTTCTATTGAATCCTACATCAACCAGTCTCCGGAATTTTTCGTCGCCGCCGTCGGAATTTCGAAAGAAAATTGCGGATTGGAGCCGGCAACGTTGCTACTGAAAAACAGAGAAGTAGAGTCTGCAAGGCGTTGATTGCCTGTTGCCTCGGAGTGCCCCCTGGAGTTGCTGATTTCGTATTGCCCTGAACCTTGCAGCTGTGAAGGAGCATTACTACACTTCTCACCCTGTTTCCGCACTGCCGTCTTGTCGCTGTTGTGAAGGAAACCAAACGCCGAGGAGAGCTTCCTGCTGCCGGAGTTGCTGTCCTGTCTTTGCTGATCAACTACCGGAGGCTGCTCAACGGCTTCCAATCATTGCCTCCTGTGAGATCCTACCTCGACCAGCCGCCGGGATGTCGTCGTCGCCGCCGGAGAAGAAGCCGACACGCCGGCGGTGTTGTTACTAAGAAACAGAGAAGAAGAAGAAGAAGAGATCGGGAGGAGAAGTGGGTCTAGTTTACCCGTTTACCCATTTGTTATGGATCTTGTCCGGTATTTGTTGATCGGAATGTAAAATTGGAGAAGCTGTTGCCCACTGACCAGACCCGTTACTGTATGTCCACTTTGATATTGTTTACCCGGCTAATCTTTTATACCTGCCACGTCCGCATTGCCAAGTTTATTTGTAGACTAAACTTAATTTAATTCGGATTAACTTAAATCTCAGTTGATTATTTATTTTAAGCTATTTTATTACTCCTATTGGCATCAATTTCAGTATCTAACAGATTTTTCCTATTTTGGCCATAACAACAAAATCAAAATTTTCATTAAAATATTGATAAGACTAATTTTGAAATTTTTAAAGAATAATTTATGTATGGAATCAAAACAACTTAAAGTGCTAAAATTTTTACTAAATTTTATAATTTATAAATGAATAAAAAAATAATAAATTGTGAATATTAATTTTACCATAAATTAAATTAAAAATTCAAGTTGAATGTTAAAGAACTACATAAAAATTTATGTATATTTTTTTATAATATTTTATTTTTATCGTACTATTTTTCGTGACAAGTATAATATATTTGCATGGGCAGACATCCTTTACTTGAAATAATATATTTATTAATTTTGTTTGACATAGTAGAACTTGGTCATGTCACTGACTTGCGACCATTTCGTCACTAAAAATAGTAACGTGACCTCATTTCAATATTTAAATGCAGCTTTTATATCTTAAATTTTATTTTAAAAAATATTTACAATTTAGATTTTTATCTTATAGTCGCTCTTTTTTTAGTAAATATTACTTGCACGGTTACAACACGGGTGTAAGTAATCATTCTTTAAAAAATAGATAATGTAAGTGATAATTTTTAAAAAAAATAGGAATTGTAAGTGATATTTTGTCAAAAAAGAGTATAAGTAATTTTTATTTTTTTTCTTGTGTTGGTGATGTGGTCGAGTTTGCCACATTATTATACTTAAATAATGAGATGATGACATGCCGATGTTAGCACATCATTAAACTTAAACAATAAGATGGTGATGGGTTTGGCCACATCATACAAAATTAACAGATTGGTAACTTAATTATAAGTTAGGGGGTATAAGTAAATATTTTCTAAAAAATATGGGTGTGACCGATAATTTTGGTTATTTCAAGAATTGTGAATGATTTTACCCAATAAATTTAATAAGTAAGGGAAACTAGAATAACAAGGTAAAATATGTCATGTTTTGTGAACAAATAATAATAATAATTATATTTTTTTATAAATTTATTTTAAGTATATGTAAGAAAAAGTGAAATAATTTGTAAAAATCTTAAATCATATTTTTGTGTATAAAGAATCATAATTTTATATTTTCGAAGAAAAATAAAATAATGTGATTGTTGAATGAGCTATATTTTACATAGATAATTATAATTTTTTTTAGAACTTATTTTTAGAATAAATAAAACTAAAGAAAACTGAAATAGTTTGAGGGTCGAATAAGTTATATTTTGTGCTCAGAGAATTATATTTTTATTTTTTATAAAATAAATTTTCGAGTATAAAACTATAAATAATGAAAAAAGCTGGAATAGGGTGAGGGTGGGATTAGCACCAAGGAATGGTTGCGAATTAAAAATAATAATTATTTAATAAAAAAGAGGCTTCAACATAAAGCTGGAATAGCTCAGTTGGTTAGAGCGTGTGGCTGTTAACCACAAGGTCGGAGGTTCAAGCCCTCCTTCTAGCGGTTTTGTTTTTTAGTTGCAAAAATATTTTCCCCATCATAACTTTATTTATTTTTGGTCTTTGAGTTACTTAATTCGGTCGATTCCTAGTAAAATGACATAACTTGAAAATGTTTAAATCACAAATTATAATATCCACATTCAGTGGACAATGATATAATAAATTAACAACATATTTCATTATCAATATTAACCCTAAGTTAAACATAAATCTTAATCAAATAAGAAAGATTTATTTTTATTTTTATTATATTTTGATACGTCAAATCTTGTACTTTTTATCAAAGTTTACTATTGAATTCTCTTCTTATTAATAAAAGTAGATATCGATACACTAATAAAACCAAATTATCAAAAAATGAAACCGATAACTTGGCGGATTTGGCCGAGAAAATGTAGAGAAAAAATTCCATCTCTTTCAACCACCAGTATCAGTAATATGATGCAACAGAACAGTAAGAAATATAGTAAAGCCCACAATTTACAGTTTACATCATTTACTATAAGCCGTATAATGCTTACGAGATCAGTGACTGCAATGACTGCTATGGATAGCTTGTAATTACAACTACTAGTTTGAGTATGCCTACTTTCTTTCATTTGCTATTCCTTTGATTCAACAAGTAAAGAAGAAAATGAAACTTCAAATTGTTAGTCTGATCTGTTCCCCCTCTACACAACCATCTTGTTCTAGTTTTTCTTTTGGCAATTCAGAAATGATATTTTTCCATCTATAACATAGCGTGGCCTTGATAGAGTCAGGGCCAAAGACACGCTAGTTGAACCTACCAGTAGTACACTTAGTGTTGGAAGGTGAATCCATAAGGAAAAGGTCAAGGCATTTGTTAGAATTATCTGACAGTTTATGCTCTTTTGTGATAGCAAGGCCTGTTTCGAGTGTATGTCCACCTTCTGCAAATGCTTCTGTTCTGGAAGAACATTTCTCACTAAAAAATTCAAACACCATGACTGTCGTGAGCTCCTTTTCCTAATGGGAAGCCAAACGGCTAACTTGATGAAGGCCTGTCATATCTTGGAGTGGAGAGACATATGAAATGTCCTGCAAATACACATTTATGATTAAAGATAAATTCTATTTGCTCGGAAGGCAAATTGGCTTACTCAGACAAGGATTTAATAGATCCTTACCACTTACCCACAAAGAGTGTTCGTCTGTCGTATATATGTATAAGAGTAAGCTAGTCATTATAAAATTATGAGAACCAAACCAAAATTCCATACCTGTTCAATGGCTTGTTCTCTTCCATCCACATCCTTTCCCCTAGAGGGATACCGCTTTGATGGTGGTGTCGGGTTAAAGCCTGGAGGAAAGACTGGCATCTCAAGGCATTCCATTCCTTCTTTAACGATATCAAGCTTGGGCAAATAACCAACTTTGTTGCAGTGGACTTCTTGGCAAAATGGAGACATTTTTGGTATTGAGTCGACAGAGACATCTTTTGGAGGTCTTTGTTGCTGATGATCTCTCTTCAAAGACACTATTGTGTCATCATCTACACTAGCCATACCCTGTGAGGGGAAATGTTTGGGGTTTTCATAGGCTCCTTTTGTTTGTTTTTACATTCCTCTGAAAGGTTTGAAGCAACTTTCTTCTCCCTGCTCTTTTTAGAACAAAAAAATGATGGATTCTTCTTTATTCGGGTGTCTGAAGCCGCAAATCGAGCTTCTGAATGTCCATACGATCGTTGAACAACATCAATTCTGCCTACATCCTTACCCCCTACCATATCTATGTCCATGTCAACTGCAAGGTCTCCAACTGGGCTTAATTGTCCAGAAGCTTCGTTCTGAAGTAGTACTTGATCATTTGTAGAGGTCTTGGTAGAAATAGGATATACTACATCACCAACTTCTACCTCTTTTTTACCCAGCAAATCTGTTTTCTTGTTCGTGCAGGTCCAAGCCTCATGGTGAGACTGATGCTTCTGCTGGGAAGGAGAAAAAAGACCCCAACAGCAGTTCTTCACATTTGAACCTAACAAAAATCAGAACAAAAAATAATTGTCGCATCACCAAGAAAATTGCATCTAATATTTTAAATTGTTAGTATTTTAAAAAGCCCAGATACATCAGCAAGTCTTCATGTTTTGAAAAAGATATTTGAAGCATATTTTGCATCTTCGTTGCAAGACTTCACACACTGAACAAAATATTTGAACATTACCAGCTATATATTTTCGTACCAACCTGATAGAAGCTCTGGTCCAAAAATCAACATATCTGCAGCATCCATTGAATACCTAAGGCCCATATTTTTGCTCCTCATTGTGTCTAAGAACTCAAAAAACTCCTATTGACAACAATATCAGCTCAAAGTTAGATTCATATTTCCATAGAGCTCTAAAAACAAAATTAGAAGAGATGGAATCTTTACCCGTTAGCATTGTCAGCTACAAAGTACATTGCTACATCATCAACTACAGGAGGAGATGTGCAAAAACTTTGTGGCCATATAGTAGAGAAAGGTTCAACTGTGAGAGCAATTTTTCGAGCCATCCGTCTTATGGCCTTATATGCTTTCCGACTTAGCAGCTCAGGACCACAACCAGCAATTCCATCCAAAACATTTTCCGCAGTATCTGAGCCAACAATTATAAAACTACCCCTATAAAATCAAGATAGATTTAGTCAATATGATAACAAGTTTGTCTCTTTTCCAAACAAACAGATATATGATGTAAAAGGATGCCTTAAACCTCCAAAGAATATTGGACTCGAGTTGGATCTCCAAACAGTCTTGACCTAGATCAACTTTACATCCACTAAGAGGAACCTTATGAAAGCCAGGAGGAGCATCCATGGAGGCAATACATTTTCCTTCGGAGGAGCATCCTTGTTGGTTTAAGGTCAATTCATAACAGAGACAAGTTAGCACTTAGAATAGAGCAAGAATGACAACAAGACCAGAATAAAAGATCAGGATGAATAAAGACATATGTTAGGTTACCTGATAAATTTTTATGCACGACAGTGGATTTCAAATGAATCCCTCCCATTTTAAGTTGTGATTTACTCTCAAAACATGGCTTTGACCGAGCGGGTTCCTCTGTTGCATTTGTAAAAGCATTGGTTTTTTCACGGTTAGCGAAGGAAGGCATATATGGGTGCATTTCACTGCCTCTTCTCTTTGGTAATGGCATTCTTGAAGCACCTCGCAGTGGGGTTGGTATTTTCCCAGTAGAACCTGAAGCCAGGCCAGATACTTCTTCAGCAGATATAAACTTTACTTTTGCTTTCTCTGAACTTTTTGTGACATGGCCTCTGTAGGAGTTAGAAAGGTGAATGCTTTGCCTACTCTGATCTTCGGGTATAAACAGTCCTTCCTTTATCACCTCACTGATCTTGATAGACCGTTGCCTTCTAACGGACTCTTGATTCTTAAGATGTGTCATGTTCTGCAAACTTGGACTAGCAGCAGGTGATGTATGAGTATCATTCTCAACATGCTCATGTTCATTAGGCGTACGAGGTGAAGGAGGGGCCTGTGCCACAGGTTGGCAGTTTTCACAAACCCACTTCTCAAAATAGTCAATAAAACTGTTCCGCATGCAGTATCTGAAAAAACTCAAACCTGTAAATCAAATATGTAAATAATATAAAATAAAACAAAGAACTTACGTTTGTGATAAAACCAAGAAATGTGAAGATGCCGAATTCAGTATATGTAAGACAAGGGCAGTATATAATAGAGCAGTATATACTAAAAGATGTTACTTAACGTTGAGAATGTCATGATATTGATACTCCAGACTACAGACTTGAGCACTATCCAAGGCAATGGAATGTCCTATATTTTCATTGATTTATAGCCAAGTTAAAATTTCTGGTGACAAGCAGGATTTCTATCAAAATGGAACAATGAAGGCAGGAAAAAATGTGCCCAAGTCCAAGTTATCCAAATTGTAGAGAAAAAAATGTACTTTGCTTAACACACATTTTGTGCGCCCAAGGAAAAAAACACAAATCCTGAATATTAAAGTGAAAATAAGAATACATGTGTTCTGAAGCCTTTTGGCATACAGTGCAGGTCCGTATACATTCTGGATAGCCAACAGCACCGCATATATCACATTTTTTGTCCTGCAATAATAGATAAGCAAGAGAAAATAGAAGTTAATTGTGGTCCTTTATTTGATAACAAAACCTATCTAACATAAGCACCATCACAATGGTGGCAAATAAAATGTCTATAATTATGCATTAGTCTTACAAGATACTTCTGAAAAATTAGAGACTTGTGATAAAATTAGAGAGTCTTCACCAAACAAGATGTCTAGCACTAACCAAAAAGTGAAAATCCATTATTAGTAACAGTGAATAGCAAGACGAACCCATTGACTTATTACAGCATGAAAATCACATCTCAAATAACCAACCAATAAAGGCACACACATCAATCAAACATGCTCAACTACCCATCTGCAAAACACATCTCAAGACTTTTCTACTGCCTAGCCTTGAAATTCTTATAACATAGAGCCACTATAGATCCACAAATTAAAACTTACAAACAACTAAATGTTAATTGTCCGTTGATTGTTCTCTATAAGAGAACTCTCTAGGTCTTACTTCAAAATGTCCCCTTGTCTTGCAGTTACATCCTTGTCACAAGATAGAAGTCCTTCCTCAACAAGGGCTCATCTAGCGACGATCATGTTATCCAGCATTCAAATCAACCATAAAAATCAAGACAGCAAAGTATAAAAAATGGTGTCACTAAGAGGACAAATAGCCAGGATAAAACTCAAAAGCAATCAAACAACTTAGGAAGAGCCAAGATGGGTGGGTCATCATGAAATTCCTATCCTCAGTGCAATGTGAAAGACGAAGTAGTATACAAAAATAGCAAACATCATTCTGCAGGGCTAACAACATTGTATAAACAAAAGCAACCATTTTCTGATTTCTCCTGGATGATACCATGTGATACACCTTCCCATTAGCAGCAATTGTGAAACAGCCCCAAAACAGTTCAACAGAAATCAAAACCCCAGAAAAAGCTAAAAACAACACCAATGCACAACGGAGAGACAAGCAAATAGAAATGGCCATACCACAGAAAACAGTCTTAGAAACTTCCCCACCAAAAATCATTCCACAGAAGATGAAAAACAGATGATAAGGACATAAACTAGACCTCCGAGAAACCCATATTCAAAAAAGTGAAAATCCATAACCAACGTCAATGAACAACAAAACGAATCAATAGTTTTGTTGTTCCATCAACCAAACAAACAGTCCGGCACATCACAAGGCTTCCTACCAACTCAGCCTCTACCACTCTTTCCACTAAAAGCACCAGTTTTTGTACATACAGCCAAAAAAGAAAGAAGCCCTGCAAATGCAATCCAGCCTCTACAAAAAACACAACCCCGCACATCACAGATTCACAAAACACTAAAGAAACCGGCAGCACAAAGCAAGCAACCAACAAATGCTGTCTTCTCCATCTCCAAAAAAGCGACAAACCCAACAACCTCCCTCCATCAGACACATACCAGCCCGGCTTTCCAGACACCATCAACCGCCAAGTCGCCACCCCCACGTCCCCACATATCACACAACAGCATACTCCACCCATATACAACACAGCAGCCACCAACATTAAAAAAGCGAACACAGCAAACAACAATAGAGAGAGAGAGGATGGCTTACCGGCACGGCTGCCCCGGCGCCGGCGGCCTCCATGGTAGCACAAAAATGGAGTCTTTTTAGAGAAGATGGTGGAGGAAGGAAGAGGAGGGAAGGTGTCCATGGCCATGCTCACCTTACTACATAGTACGGGCTTTGTTTCATGGCAGAGTGAGAGTGACAGCATACCTGTAACGGCCCCTGGAAAAATATTATAAACAGCCACGTTTTTAAGTTTTTTTTAAAAATTTTATAAAATTATATTAGATATAATTATTTTTAAAAAATTTATATCAATGGTGATCAAATATTATTATTATTTTAAATAATGATAAAAATATTCTTAAGATTTTATTTTTATTAATATCAAAATATCTAATAAATAAAGCTTTTAATTTTTACGAACTCTATATATAAAAGTAAAAAAATTAATTGACAAATATTAAATAGCATATAAAATTATATTATTGATGAGCTAAAAATGAAAGAAAAAAATTTAATGGAATTTTGGGCAATTAAAAAAAATTAAACTTTAGGCCATCAAAAATTAAAAAAATAACATTAAAAACATATATTTTTAGATGTTTGAAATTTTAATTTAAAATTGTCACATTTTATTAAAAATTGAAACATTTTTTATCCAATATACATTTAAAATAAGAATAATTGTACCATAATAATATTTAGTGGACAGGTGATTTGCTTAAAATTGATTAGATCGGTTGTGAAGCCTTAGTAGCATATTATCCCTCAAGAGCCAACCTATTTTATTATTTTAATTCCAAAATTGTCATTAATGATATATAATAAGTAGTGATTTGCTTTTATAACTAGCAACCATATATACGAAGGCCAATCCTAAAAATATATCGTTTTAAGTCTAAATTTGGAGATCAAATTTTGTCTGTTTTTAGATATTAATTTTTGGACGTTTTTGTTTTCGTACATTGTTGCAAAATAAGTAATTTTAATGTTTTTGTAAGTTAATACAAACTTGATTCGAATTGGCCCATAAAATTTAAGACTCCGACAATGCAATACTAAAAACCTAAATAGGTCTTACATGTAATTTTGACAATAAAAAGTACTTTACATGTGAGATATTTTAATTTAGTCTCACATCTAATATTTACTGGGATAAAATTATATTTGTAAGTGAAAATAAACTATAGATCTTTAACTTGAAAAGATGACTTAGCGCATTAATTTTCATTTTAAGTCGGGTCGTTACAAATCGTATCGAACCTCCTCTTAGATAGTGGACTGGACCACGAACGTTAGTTAGACTGTCGTTCACCGGCCAAAAAAAGTTGGGGTTAATAGCAAGCCAAATATAGGAATTTTGAAAGAAGATGTGGATTGCGAGATCTCTCAATTTAGTTTCACATTTAATACCTACTACAGTAAAATCCTATTTATAAATAAAAAATAAAAATGAACTATAAAATTTTAATTTGATTAACTATTTTTGAATAGATAACTTAACCTATTATGTTATACTTTAGACCGGGTCATTACATTATAACTTGGCCAATAACTTTAACCGTAACCAAATATGTTTATCGTAAACTTTTAATGTCAATTAATTAAGAGTTTCAACAATATATTTTCTTTCACTATTTAACAAATTTTGAAATAATTAAGACACAATTAAGTGTTTACTACTTACATAACAGGTAGGTACAAGCATCCTAAATTAAATATTACCCAACCTCCTCCTATCTAAAACATGTTTACCATTCCATTAACCGCCAAGACACCACCCCCACATCCCCACAACACATTCTACACACCATCACTTTTATATATAAATTCGATGATTATTAATTTTTGTTTGTTCTGTTAAGTTATCGTAAAATAGGGCCGAGTTGACCCAAAATATTTTTAAGGGTCATGCCGTTAAATACTTAAACGTACGTAAGCCTCACCAACCGTCAAAGATAAGGTTATAACTTGGTTAATAACTTTACTGAAAGTGGCGGGCCATTCTTTTTTATTTTGTAACATATTCTGACGCTCTGTGAAGAGTATAATTTATTTTGACAACCTTTGGCCAAACACTTTTTAATAAAATTTTAAGGATAATTTATAGATATATAAATTGAATGTTACCATTTTAATAAAATTATAGAATAATTAAACTGTGTACTAAATTAAGCACTTTTTGGGGGCAAGTTAATATTTTAAGTGATATTACCGCGATTATTTATTGATTATTTTGAACATGATTAATCTATGGTAATTTGAAGGGTGAATTTTTTTCCATAATTGCATTTACTGAAAAAAAACATGCAAAAGACTAAAATAGGCGCAAATCATAGCACTATGGAAGAGGGTATAATGTAGAAAGATGGAAAAAATTTTACAGACGCCTGCTGCATATGGCTATGGAGACGCCAACAGGCCTGACTGTTAATGATGAGGATCATCAACGACCAAGCTTGCTGGCGTCTCCATGGGCGTCTGCAACAGGCGTATGCAAGTACAAGCAGTGGGCAAAGAAGGAAAGATAGCCATCTTACCAATCTGATGCTAAGAACCTTACTCGAATGAACCAATTGGCGTGGTCACTTCAAGATTATGAATGACCCAAAAAAGAACCTTTCAAAACAATGAAGAATCACGAGGAAGTAAAAAAAGCTGCCTTCCAAAGAAAGTTCCTGCTACCGCATCCGTTTGGTAGGCAGGACTGTGGATGGAATCATGGAAGCTAAGATTGGAAATTTTTGAGTAAATGCAATAGTCCATTTTTTTGTAGGAAAGCTACCCATCAACAGCTATTTTTGTCGTGTAAGTTTGAGCATTTCATCATTTTGAAATGCATACTCGTTGCTTTTAGAAAAAATAATATCAAACAGCTATTTGTGATTAGCAAAAAGGTAAGCTAGTTGTGGTGACAGCAAGCATTCATCTCCAAATTATCGCTTGATGGACATCAATGACTTCAAGGAGGCTTCAAACAATATTGATCATTTGTACACTCTTGGGATTGACTCCTTTGCATCGACTCCGCAAGCGTTTGTTTGATCCAGGGAGGGAAGCTTTATCTTGTAGTTTAGGTGCTTTCTTTTTACCCCAAAGCAGCTTTATGTTTCTTTTGTATATTTCTGTTCTTCGAATGTTATTTTTTAGTACAAGCAATAGCAATTTGATGTAGGATTTTGCAACAAGATAAAAATTTTTATATGATAATGGTGCAATACAAAATTGACACAAGACATGGATCTTGATACCTTGCAGTGAAGAAAAAGGCTACAACTTTTGAAACATGAGGATTCCATACAATGAGTCAATGCCATCCATGTCAGTAAACATTTAAGATTTAGAAAAAAAGAGTGTTAATACAGACAACAGCAACATAGCCAAAAAACGACCACCATCATGAAAATACATGGTTTTTATCGCTGGTGAACAACGGGAACGACACTGGCTAGAACACTTTCCTACTTCTAACAATCATCGTTAAACTAATACATGGTCATCAGCAAAGATCATTATTGGCTGATTAAGAAAAAGTACAGCCATAAAATGATATCTTTTGTCTTATTATTCACCAGTTCATTGACAACAAACGTGTCATCCTTCTTGTGTGCCTTTACGAGTGCTTGCTTCTCCACATCTCGTATAGCTGCACTGAGAAAACTCTCTTGGCAAAAGCATGCAAGTATCAGCTAAGCACTGAAGCAATTCTTTTGGAAGAATCATTGTCAAACTCGATCCTCATATTGAAACAGTTCCAGGTGTGCTGTACACAAGCAGGCAGAAAACTGAACCATTTACTACTAGAAAACAACAGCAGACCAGACCAGCACAGTTGCCCACTATTTGTTAAGCCAGATCAATAACCATTTTATCTTCAAGTGAAATCATCACCGAAATAAGTAATTAGCTAGTGTCAATAAAGATACAGTCCGTAGGTATTAAAGGATCTCTTCATGGCTCTTATTACCCATAAGCCATCATCAGCAACAAAGATAGTTGAAACACAGCCACAATCCACATTAATCGATTATCATTTTAGATCACAGATGAGAACAAAAAGTATCTCCAGGACTCTCTTCTTAGGAGAACCTTCACTGCCTGCACAAGGATTTCAATTGGCAAGTTGACAATATTGGCAGCATGGTCATTTTTTGCCACTAAATCCCACCTTAATTTGAAGCACATTGAGAGAATGCGAATCCCAAAATATACCTTATGATAATTGGTAACTGGACTTGAGCTAATACCAAGTCGTTATAGATCCCCACATTGCTAAGTTCCCAGTGTTCACTTGCAAATACAAATGCTGAAAAACTTGCTCTATCAACTTACACACATGAGAGTTGGTTGTTATGCATTCAAGCCAGCCCAATTTTTAAAAGCAATAAGAGCTTCCATCTTCCTAAAGTTCTTTTTCCTTAGTTTCTGTATTTTCAACTTTTGTGTGTCTCCATAAACGCTTGCTTATACCTCCATTTATCCACGAATATTTTCATTTCTTGCGACTTCTCCACAACTTGCATTGCTGCATCAAAGAAACCACCCTTGACAAAAGCATACAAGAAAGCTTCAACTAAGACTTTGATTAAACTTAATTCCTGGCCCCCCATCAACTGAAATCTTCTTTTTCACGTCTGTCCACAACATCAAAACATTAAAATATGTTCCTGCAGCAACATACCCATTAATCAATGACAGATAAGTCTGGGCATTGGGATGGTGCCGAAGAAACACCATCCTTCTAAGCGTCCTCCTCGCATCCTCCAGTCGACCAAGCTTACAGAATGCATGTATGATTGAATTCCAATCGTGAGTTCCAATCTCCAGGCGTGGATCATTAACAACTTCGTCTAAAAAAGCAGCCATCAACTCAGGTCTATGATTTTCTGTCAAACCAGTCATGATTGTCAAGTAACTAACCTTCAAATCATGCAGTCTTGCCTCTCTCATATCCCTGAACAAGGAAAACGCTGATTGAAAATCCTGGGTAGACATAGACGCATCTATCAAAGCATCGTAGCTTGATGAGTCCAATTTTTTCCCAGATGAAGTTATCTCAGTAACCAACTGTGCAGCTTCTGTGGTCCTTCGCTCTTTGCAGTAAGCTTTAAGAATGGAAGCATACACTCCAATACCAATGGAACCTCCAAGAGCATCCATTTCCTCAACAATTGCATGAGCTTTATCTAGAAACCCAAGATTCACGCAAGCATTGACTATTCCATACCCAAATGAGCTCTCAACCGCCAATGTCTCCGAAGCTGCCAGGGCTTCAGATTTTTGAGCTTCCAATATCAGCCTCGCCAATTCTTCAAGCTTACCACATCTGACGAATGCCTCTGCAACCTCACCGTGAGTCTGCTCACTCAATACAAGATTCTTAGCCTCCAAACTGCACAGAGCACGCAAGATAGCTTCCCCAACCGATTCTAGCTTGCCTGCTTTCACATACCCACTGATCAAACTACTATAGAACACACTCCTAGGCGAGATGATGCTATCAGAGCAAGTTTCAAACTGGAAGCTGGCTACCAACCCCTCCAATTCAGACACTTTCTCCCCAAGATCCTTCCAAGCATACAAGTAAGCAAGATGCCCAAAGCTGGCAGCATCCGGCCGAACTCTCAATGCAGACATTATCTCGATAACCTTCTCGGAATCAATAACAGACCCCAAATCCCTGCAACATCCCTCTAGAACAGCATTACAAGACACCAAATCAGGCCTCAAGCCATCCAACTTCTCCTCCACAGCCAACCTACAGTTCTCATAGAAAACCGGCAAAAAGGCACCAAAGATCCCGTTTTTCCTGCACATTTCGACCACCGCCTCCCCCAAACCGCAAACGGCACAAAGAACCGATTTTTGAACAAGGATTTGATCAGGGAAAGCGCAGGAGCCGGGGCGTTGGCGGCAGCCAGCGCCCGGACCAAAGCCCCGACCGACTCCACCGAGAGGCACCGGGGGCTCTTCTCCAGCAGCAGGACGGCGGCGGCGAACGAGCGCTTGAGGCTGTGGATCTCTTTGACGGAGCAGAGGTGGGCGATGAGGGAGTCGGAGAGGGGCCGGGCGGGGAAGGCGAATCCGGCGGCGAGGAGCTTGAAGGACTTCCAGGCGTCGTCGGTGTGGCCGGCGGCGAGGGAAGAGTGGAGGCGGGCGTGGAGGTCGGCGGCGGCGGCTGCCGGCAGGGGGGTCGGCGGCCGCGGTGGGGGTGGAGGTGGGGTGGGGTATGGGGGAGGCCATCTGCGGGGGAAGATGGTGGGTTGGAGGAAGGAGTGAAGAGTTGGGATCGAAGAAGAAGAAGAAGAAGAAGCGAAGGATCGTCGGAGGAGGAAGAAGAAGCTCAGCACCTCTCTCTCTCTCTCTTTTTTAATAATCTCATAATTAAATCGCTTAAAAGGGTTGGCCTGGTTTATTTTTTTGATAATTTTTTTAATGTTTTCAATTAAAAACTTCGGATTCAAATCTCACAAAAAACAAAATTTTTAAGTTTCATATCGATTTTCATTTTAGTATTTTTCAATTGTAAGATTAAAAGTCAACGATGTTTACTTTTTTATATAATTTTGTTGTATTTGAAGATAATAATATATTATATGACTTGAACTTATTAATTGAGCCAGTTAAGCGTGTAAATCAAAACATTTAATTTTTAATTTTAAAATATAATAAATTAAAACAAAGGAGATTATCATTTTCACACTCTTAAAAAATTAAGATCAAAATTAAATTTTTTTGTTTTATTTTCTCATTAATTATTTTTATTTTTTATATTTATTATATTTATTTTTTAAAAAATAAATTTAAACCTGAGATTTTCTGTTCAAGAACGGGAGTGATATATTTAAGTATTATGTGCAGAAATGAGATATTGATGTTATTTTTTACGATAAAAAGATCTATTAGTAAAGTTATCAGGCAGTTAGGTAGATTTAAAACGGTAGTTTTTTATATAACTCGTTATAAAATTATAGTTTTAAAAATATAATTTATATTATTTTAAAATTCTATTTAATTCCCTTCAAGTCAAAGAATAAATTTTCATAATTTTATTACTTCAATCCAAAAAAAGTATTATTTTATTATAAAATTACACAATTGAGTATGAAATATAAAATCATAAAATATAGCCAATTTGAAAATTCTTAAAAAATTATAAAACTATGCTACTTTAAAAGTTAATTCAATCAGATCTCTCCCTAGACAATACAATGTAGGATCTTTTAATTTAATTCCATATTTAATATTTATTAAATTAAAATCCTATTTATTTATAAATAAGAATAAATTATAAATTAATCTTATATTTAATAACTATTAGACTAAAAACTTCTTTATAAGTGAGAATGGAAATATTTAAAGAAATAAGTATGATTTACCCATTAGTTACAAATTTTTTTTTCAATCTTGTTGCATTTGAAGATAATAATATATTATATGGCTTGTAGTTGTTAATCGACCCAGTTACGTGTGTATTTCAAAATATTTAATATCTAATTTTAAAATATAATAAATTAAAACAAAAGAGATTATCATTTTCACACTCTTAAAAGATTAAGATCGTAATTAAAATATTTTGTTTTATTTTCTCATTAATTATTTTTATTTCCTATATTTATTATCTTTATTTATTTTTTAAAAAAATTAGATATGGGATTTATTGTTTAAGGGTGATAGTGATATATTTAAATATTATGTGCACGAATGAAATACTGATGTTGTTTTTACGATAATGATAAAAGTATCTACTAGTAAAGTTGTGAGGCAGTTATGAGGATACGAAGTAAGGGACATAGGGTTTTTTATTTAATTTATTATAAAATTTTAGTTTTAAAAATATAATTTATATTATTTTAAAATTCTATTTAATTCACTTTAAGTTAAAGAATAAATTTTCATAAATTTTAATATTTGAATAAAAAAATATTTATTTTATTACAAAATTACACCATTGAGTATGAAAAACACGATCAATTTAAAAATTCTTACAAAATTATAAAATTATGCTAATTTAGAAATTAATTTAGTCGAATCTCTCTTTAAACAATGTAGAATCAATCAATTTAGTTATATATTTAATATTTACTAAGTTAATATTTTATTTAAAAATAAAAATAAATTATAAATTAATTTTATATTTAATACCTATCGGGTTAAAATACTCTTTATTAGGGAGAGTAAAAATATTTAAAAAGAATAAGTGAAAAAAATATGGTTTAGCTCATTAATTAGAAAAAGATTTTCCTGGCTTAATATACAAAAAAAAAAAACTTTAATATCCAGTATTTTTTTTACATAATAAAAAAAATTGTTTGAAAAAAAAAGAAATTGTTCATGCAATATGAGTTTACTGACAAAGCGTACTTCCTCACGGAGTGCATGTGATGGGGCATTACGTAAAGAGGCCTTGGCCATATTTTGTCAGTAGTCAACGGTTTCCCACCCGCCGGACCACCAGGCCACCGGCCATGGCGACCGCCCTCCCCCTTTCGCCGCCGCATTCTCCCCACCCTTCGCCGCCGGCGACGCCAAATCCAGGCGCAGAGGGGGAGCGAGTTCCCGAGCTTTCTCCCCAAGGAGGTCGCCAAAATCAGAGACCCCTTCGCTAGGAACCTCGCCAAGAGAATTGAAAGGATGCCTGTGAAGGTCGGGCTTTTTTTGGTGGGGTGGGGATTTGGTGGGAAATGTTTAAGCTTTTGTTTTGTTGGTGGTTGCAGAGGATGCAAAATGTCTTTTTTTTTTGGTGGTTTGTTGATGCTGTAGATGATGGTTTTAAGTGAGGGAGTGTTTTAATTATAGAAAAATGTTTCTCTTTGTGTTTAGTATGGTTTTTTTCTTAGCTAATGTTTAGTATGAATTTAGTCATAGAAATAGCTAGGAATGCATTTCCCCGATTTTTTAACCGCACTTTCGCTGAAAATGCGTTTACTTTTGGTTAGTTTGGGTGTTAATTTGCGTCTGCAGAGAAGGAGATTATGATAGTCATCGTAAATTACTTTCATTGCAGCTTGGTTCTTCAGAGACGTCCATTATGAGCAGTTTTGTGAGGCCATTGAAGCAGGGAGACGGCAATCCTGTTGTTCTTCTTCACGGATTTGACGGGTCAGCTTTTTGTTTTATGTTATTTTGTTTGCAGTTTACATTTGTTTCCAATATTCATGATGTCGAAAGCAATTGAATGCCAAATTAACTGTGCCTTAAATAGTTTAATTGATTAGTAGTATTTATGATTCTGTATTGATCCTAGATGTTATGCACATCATGGTACACAGCTCCTGCTTACAGTGGAGATACACATATCCTCTGCTTGAGAAGGAACACCTGGAGACTTGGGCTTTGGATATACTTGGATGGGGTTTTTGTGACCTAGGTGAGTGTTGTCAGGTTTACAAATGCTGTCCAATCACGTAACGTTTACCATCTCCAAATCTCAAGACACTGCAGACCCCAACCTCTGGGGAATATTGAAAATTTCAACATCGCATTCTAGAGCATGCCTTATACATAAAAACTTCAGGGAGTGGTGGCAGCTATAATATGGATAGTAATAAAGGTAAGGCTTATTAGATAGAGCTAGAAGAACGGGATGGCCTTTCTCTTGATTTCATCAATGACCACAAAAAATCAATGCAACCAGTTGATTTATTTATGCAATTTAATCATTTACATCACATCTTTGATAGATCCCACCAATGGCCATTCTTTGTTGTTTAATCTCTTTGCATTGCCTGTCCCAAATCTGGATTAAGGAGGAGAGTTCTATCGGAAAAGACATCTATCCAACACCTTGTCAGTGACACCAATTTCTTTGGGATTTTGTGAAAGAAAAAAGAACCTTTTATAGAAAATGTAAAGAGTTGAAGCTAACGTTTGATACCACAAGGTCGTATGCTTATTTGTCTATAAA
Source organism: Piper betle (assembly GCA_033002965.1). Classification (NCBI taxonomy): domain Eukaryota; kingdom Viridiplantae; phylum Streptophyta; class Magnoliopsida; order Piperales; family Piperaceae; genus Piper; species Piper betle. The sequence continues at coordinate 79,655 of JAURVB010007110.1, forward strand.
GAGTTGAAGCTAGGCTTTGATACTACAAGGTGGCATGCTTATTTCCTAATGTTCATGCTGTGATGGTTATTCTGAGTGCACTGGTAATGATCAGCATTTTAATTTCCATTTGATAACTAACTTTAGTTTACTTGTTCAAAGAGACGCGCCCATCCTGTGATGTCACTGCCAAACGAAAACATCTGTATGAGGTATATTCGTCTTTCCTTTTCTATATAGTTGAAAGCCCAAATGTAAATTTACACGCTTTGTTAATTGGTCTGCTTGAATGATGTTGCTATGTAAAACTTCACTTTTGAAGGATTGAGTTGTCAAAAGATACTTATGTTGTTAGGGAATGAGCATAGGTATGTGAGTGTTCTAGTTCTTTTCCATAATAAATGTGGTTTAGTTGTTCTCTATTGTTGTTTCCAATAGCTGTGGAGAGCTTACATAAACAGACCTATGGTTTTAGTGGGGCCAAGTCTTGGTGCAGCTGTAGCAATTGATTTTGCTTATAATTATCCTGAGGCAGTAAGTGGGTCGAGTACTTTTTGTTCAATTGTAGCCAGCAGTTAATATAGCATATTGCATTCTAAAGTCTATCTTATGCGCAGGTTGAAAAATTGGTTTTGCTTGATGCAAGTGTTTATGCAGAAGGCACTGAAAGTATGGCAAAATTCCCAAAGTTTGTTTCTTATGCAGGGGTAACTTCAAACATTATTTGCCAATTAATGATTTCTTCTTATCTGACTGAAGTTACTTGTCAGTGTGCCGAAAATCTCTTTGTTTCAGAAAGTATTTGGAAGTTGAGTTATACTTGAAACGGAGGTAATATGTGATTGGAGTTTTAAAGACGTTGATGCTTATATTTTCCAGGTTGCGTTGTTGAAGAGTGTCCCACTGCGACTTTATGCAAACTACTTGGCTTTCAACAAAATATCTTTTCCTTCAAGCTATGACTCAATGAAGGTAACTACATGTATACAAATAGTTGCTTCTGGCTTTGAACGGATTAGCATGCCTAAATGTGTTGAGCTATGAAACATTTTTTTGGGTTAGGTAGGACGTTTACACTGCCTGCTGCCTTGGTGGGAGGATGCAACCGTCGATTTCATGGGTAACGGTGGCTATATGGTCACTTCACTAATAAAGAAGGTAAAAAATTCAGCTAAAGCTGGTGATAGATTGTGTGTGACCAAAAGCCTTGCTATAGCCAAGAAAATAACAATTATTCATTGCTCGGGAAACTCACTCCTTCAATTACCTATCATTTTGCCGCACGTCCGCGACTACTTTTGCTCTATTTTCTTGGACAGATCAAGCAAGACACACTCATAATTTGGGGTGAGAATGACCAGATAGTCAGCAATAAGTTTGCACAGGTGAGCCTGATGATTAGCTTTTACCATGTTATGACTAATTTGGTGCGTGGAGATAAAACACCATACAAATGTAAAAACTTTTTGGCCATCAACAAACTTTAATAGCATGGCAATTTGAAGTAAACTTCTTGGCCATTTATATGACAGAAAGATTAGGAAATCCATTTCTGCTAGTTTCTCTGATGAGGGTTAGTAAACTGCATTTGCACAGCCCTGGTAGACTCTTTAAGCCATACCAAAACTCTGTTAATTATGGCTACGGGCTGTAAACCTGATGCGATGAAGTGTGGCTTAACGGATTCATCATACAGTAATAATGACATTTTGAATCTAGATCTGAACACTGTGCTACTAAAAAAGTCATCTTGATAAGACGAGGATGGTAGAACTGATAATATTCAGATGGATGTGTGTGGTGAAGCTCAGCGTGTGTCGAAGAATATTATGTTAAGACACTATTTGGAGTTGCACCAATGGAAATCATATTTCATAGGACTGTTTATGGGGGTTTGAAAATTTATAAAAGGAGACACAGGAAGGCGTCTAAGGTGTGGAGGTTATGACATGGCGGTGGCGGATCAATCTCTTTAACCCGACCATTTGGGATTCTGTGGATGGAAATGATGATCGGCATCAGAATTTTTTTTTCTTAAAGTTGTTGTTTTTTTTATTAAATTCCCTTGGGTTTTATGCAGCAATTGCATGAAGATTTACCTAGCTCAACCTTGATTCAAATACCTGAATGTGGTCACCTTCCTCATGTGGAAAAGCCTGACTGTGTGGCCAAGTTGATTGTTGAATTTTCCACGAGAGATTCTACTCAGAAGAAAATTGAGGTAAGCTCTTCATGATTGTCAACTGGTGGCATTTTTATGTTATTACTTACGATAAATCATCATCAAACACTAAAGCTTCTCCATCACATTAAGATGTGGTACAGTGGCATGTGTGCTCTTGAATTTTGGGGTGTCAAGAGGCATGAGCCTACTTAACCATTGAATGTGTTGGCTCGAGGGGTAATGAGTATTCAAAGCGGAGATAGAAGAGCTAAGCTCAGGTAACCCAGTCTGGACTAATTAAGTTCCAACTGGAAACATCATTTTTGTTCACATTCCAACAAATAGCCCAGTTGATCGGTTTGATGTTTTATGGGGTTTCGAATGAAGAGGACTATGATGATGATTTATCTCCCTATCTTAATGATAAACGCTCATCTCTCCCTTGGTTGAACTTGTATCGTGAGATGATAGCCATAATGATACCCCACAGCTTTTGAAGGCCACCCATGTTTTATCTCACATGATGATAGTTTTGCTTATTTTCTATCTATAGTTGGTAGCTATTGTTGGGCTGGCCTCTAAAAGAGACTTGTAATAGGTATTACGAGCCTCTCTTAATTAAAAAGGAATAAAACTTTCTTATTAGCTTATATATAAGTTGCCAGTTACCCCCAAAATTTACGTGGGATTAATTCAATAATTCTCCCTCTCACATATCATACCATCCAAATCATCTCTTTATTATATCATCTGAATCATCTTCCCTTTACTACATGCTAAATTTACATGTTACAGTGAAATTCTAAGAAATTTCAATTCAGGTTGGTTACTGTCCGAATCATCTCTCTTCACACATGTTAAGTCCACTACCATTGGATCATCTCACATGCTATCACACATGCTAGGGCTATATGTTTCTGAATCATCTCCCTCTCACACATACTAGCCCACATATTATAGGTCCCCAAAAAGGAATTGTAACTTAACCTATCTTTGCTCAATGGATACAAAATACCCATACTTTAGCGCCAAGTACAATAGCTCCGTGCAATAGCAAGCACCAGCTTGACGTGGGGAGGTTCTGATTTAGTGACAGTAGGTGGCAAGGTGGCTTTGGTACCTATTCTATTAGGAAACGCAAGTTTTTTTAATCCAAGAACTAGTTCAATAAATAATATTTTCTCATTAGGCCATATGAAAATCACCAATTACCCCTGAAATTAATATGAGATTAACCCAACAGTTATAACTACTCTACCATAAATCCCATTTTAGGGGATGATGAGTTATTTAATGGTTGGAATTGAATCTCTTGCTGAACTACCCGTTGCATTAACTATTGGTTCTCTATGACTAAAAAATAAAAAGCAGGACAAACCAAAATTTAACAAATGAGATTTTTTATCTAGTTTTTTGTTTCTATGAATTTCCAAAACTGAATGAAAACACTCAAAAAGTGAGCGAAAATAAAACCTATCAAGGAGAGGTGTTCACAATCTTAACTCTGCATTTTCCTATGGTGCAGGAACCAATGAACGGATCAATTACAGGGACAGGACCCGATCAACTAGTTCCGGGCTCACTGTTAGACAGTAAAGATTCATTACAGTAGCGTTTAGTTGTATTCAGTACCTACATTAAAAATAAGACCGACCTCAAGAAGAGGCATTCACATATATTTACATCTGCACATTCACTTACAGGGGCAGGACCTGATCAGCCACGCTATTAAATAACAAAAATTCATTTTGTAATTTTGATACATTTCTTCGTTTAATTGTATCCAGTACTTGCATTCAATTTTTATTTAGACACATTTTTTTAAATGTTAGTTATTGCCCTATTAGTCGATGATAATAAACCTAATTATCCTGTTAACAATTGCTTGATTAGATGTGCATTTTTTTTAAAAAAGAGTGCAGGTTTTGTTAGTTTTTTTCTTTTCTTTTTAAATGTAATTACATGAAGGAGATTGAGGACACTGCAATGCCTGCTTATAGGGTTGAAAGTGGTCATCCAATTTACTAATTTACAAATCTTTCCAAATTAAATATAACAAAAGTGGAGAAGACTTTGTTCATTATATAAGAAAAATAGTTAAAAAATCAGTTAATTTAACTAAATATACTTTAAATATAAATAGTAATGGCAATAAGTTCAACCAAAACTAATTTATCAATTTAATCGAATATTATTTAATTATTTTATATATAATTATAAAATTCATTTTTGCCACAACATCGATCTTGAAACTTTTAATTATTTAAGTATTAATTTGATGAATTTACTTAATTTAGATTATATATTTTTTAATTTCATAATTTCTTATACTAGATTAACACAATTTGGATAGGTAAAACATTCTATATTTTGTGAATGAGAACATATGTTAAATAATTTAACTTTTAAACAACTTAATGAAATTGAGCTTAGATTGATACTTTTAACCAATTTAATAATATTTTAACCGTTTAATCGGTGACAAAATGATAAAAACTTGGTTACGACAAAACCTTATAAACTAGATCAATGACTTGATTATGATAAAATTTTTAAAAATACTAAATAATTATGATAATGCTAAATACCACCGTTTACAGCCCTAGCTGCTGCTCATTCTCTTCCGAATTTTTGGTCTCTCCTTGTTTAACAAGATTTTTTTAACTTCGCATGTTTAAAGCACATCCAAGTGGAACATTTAGGAGCTGCCCATTATTGGGAGATTAATTTGACGAAACATTACCATCAAATATTTGCAAATAAACAGTCATTTGTGGGGAAGTAACAGACGATTTTATCAGATGTGCCTCGAGAGAAAGAAAATGATCTTGTTGTGCATGTTCATGAACGGGCAATGCTAAAAAACAACGATGACAGGGATAACATAAATTATCATTATCATCAAATTAGTTTTATTTTAATATACAATCCATGTAATATTGTTATGACAATTCACTTTGACCATCATCTTATCGATTGGATTCCAATTCAATATGAGATGGTAAATTTCACTCTTACTCGTTACCAGCATTATGTCAATATCAAGATATATTGACCCGCAGACACAATAAAATGGGCACTCCTCATTCTTCTTCACTTTCATAGACAACTGCTCGACGTCTATGGGTTGTCCGTTTTCTGGGTGAAGAATCAGAGTCTGATTCAATCTCTTTTCGCTTGAGGCTTTCTTTTGGCTCCTTGCTTCTAGCCTTTGGTTCCTGCAAAATCTCCAGAAGAATCTACACTCAGAATTGGCAGCAAACTATCTCATTCTCGTTCATCATTTATGTTAAACAAGCCAAATAATGGGCATGTTTCACTTGTAAAAATTAATAGTCAACAGATGAAAGCATTAATGCATGCGCTTTGTTGATCATTAGCCGAAAGGGATTAGATCCTGCACATAAAGCCACCAGAATGATTAAAAGAAGAGAGCTCCTACCTCCTCATCTTCCTCTGATGCGTCATCTGCATATACTTCTTGCTCAGATTCATCATATTGATCTTCGGGTTCATCTGATCTTTTACGTGAAGTGTATCTATCATCTTCATCACCAGTGCTTTCATACTCTGATTCTTCTCTTTCACTTTCAGATGAATCCTCGACGGGCCGTCGTGTTGCATGGGCAGCTGGCATTGATTGTTTGGGCCGAACATTCTTGGCAATTTGAGACTGACATAGATAATCTTAAGCATGTCAGAGGCAAACAAAAGAATAAATGGCAGAAGAGTTTGCTCTACTTCCACAATCACAATTTAGGAGAAAAGTTGTTATCTTAACAATTGTAATTATTAGCTATAGAAATCTACCTTCTTTGCATTCACGATGCGCTTCTCAGCTCGAACCTCTTCCAAATCTTCCTCCAAACGCCGACCGGAACGATGAGGTGCATAGTAATCATCAGGGTCGTCATCCTGAAAATAGAAAGATGGAAAGATAGAGAATTTATCAAGAATCATCTCATCTTCAATTATTAAACTTAGTTCATCCTGAAATACTCTATATGATGAAATCATCTTTTATAACAACGATTAGAAAGGGGTTACAACAGATTCTGGTTATTTCTTGTGTCTGGCTTTTGATTGTTGACCATATATATAATTTCTTACAACAAATAAAAGCTTGTGGGAATGAAACGATGAGACATTTGGAGAAAAAGAAAGAAAGAAAAAAGAATGAAAGAAAGTGAAGAGAAGACACGATCAAGAATGTACCTCGTCTAATGCATCCTCTAAAAATCCTGGAGAAAGTTGGCGCCCTCTTTCTACAGTCTGAGAATATTTGCGGTTGACTTTCTCTCGCTTTCGATTAAGCAAAACATTTGCCCTAATTGTTTGTCCCTCAGCCTGCAACAAATATTTATGAAGTCCTTAGGGCTTAGAAGCTTTAGGTAGCCAAACATTGTGATAATTACTGAAGATAAAGGTGGACACAATCTCAAGAAGATCTTGGAAGGGCTTCCTGGGATCTTGCTCTTGGAAAGATGCACGACCCAACATAAAAGAAATCTCATTTTCCATTTCTCTGTAAATCTAGCTGAGATCTTACCTCAAGAGGGATCATGAAATGATCCAAAAAAGTGAAAGGAAACCTTGGCAGCATCAAATAATGTGTTGTCAATTAGACAGTACTATTTTTATCAGCATACAGATCTATCATCACTACATAAAGTCAAGGTGGACACTCATTCATAATGGATGGAGCACACACAATAACAAATCTACGTAGCGGTAGCTAAGATAAGAAAAGAGTGAGAAGCTCAACCTGTAATACTTTATAGTTAGTTACCATAACTTCCGCATATATGGTCTTTATGGTAAGTAGTCTTCCATAGATTATTAGTAAATCTTTGACTAACCTTTTCTTTTTCTTCCTTTTCTCTCTCTGGATCAATGTCAGTGATGCAGTTTTTGACTTTGTAAATTTTTTTATTCCGAGAATCAACAAGTGCAGTCAACAAACGATGAGACTTTGATGACAAAGACGAGGGCATAAACCTCATTTTCTTTAACAATCTCCCTTGAGATTGCAAAATTCCCTGCACATGACATTTCAGAAGTGCATGAGATATTATCTTGACCAGATCCACATGCCACAAATAAATTTGTAATCTACATAAAAGGCCCAATGAAGTCGACCATGATGATCAAAGAACCTCTGAACCATGTACTCACATTTCAAAGTTAAAATTTTTTTCACATGAACAAATGTAACCAATTGTACTAGGTCGACGATGACATATTCTTTCTAATACCAGCACATAAAAGAAGCTAAAAACTCATGCAACAATGGGAAAAAAATAACAGAAACTCCTAAGATCAAGCAAATAAGTATCTAAATTTAAACTGATGTGCATCATTATACAAAAAATACCTTTCCATGTCGAAGAAAAAGGTGTGTCTGATCATGTTGTGCCTCTTGCACAGATATGTCAAGAACTTCATTCCCGATCAATAGTTGTAAACTCCCATCAGACCACCTTACAAATCGTGCATTGCTTTCATACTGCAACGATAAGTAGTTACAGACTTGGACGTGGAAAATATAATTTGACTCCGACTTTCCAACAAAGGACACAGATATTCAACTTAACAATCTTGAGTTAACAATTCATGATTATGATTGCTTCTCATTTAGCAGAAACCAGTGTATGTTGAAAAGTACCAAACTCATGTCAAGATGAGCAATTTTGTAATGAATTCAAAAATTCAATTTGATGCCAGAATTGACGTGCAAATGGAAAAGATAATTTTTTATGATATATGCCTTCCATGACAATTCTCCAGGGAAAAGCAACATTATCAACATACACCTTTCCTGTTTGAAGAGTCAACCTCTCGAGGTGATGGTTACAAGTGGAACATAAAAAAGACATCTTACATAAAAGATTAGAAAGATATCCAACCAACTTTAAAGTTAACTGTAAACTAGAGCACCGACATCAAATGTGATAAAATTTATATAGATGAAAAGAAAACATTGAATAAAAACTCAAAGCAAACATAGATGCTCACATCAAAATTCAAATTGATCATCATTAACACATGAACAATAACTTCAGCTTACATCAACATCATCGTTAAGTTAAAAATCACATATTCCCATCTCACATCTCAATGGCACCGGAGATGGTTTAATGAACAAATTAGTTATTTAAAAATCTGACCAAAGGGGAAAAAAATCCAGGTATATTCTCGTGTGGATTGATCTATCACCAAGGTGTAAAGATCTCATAAACAAATTGCAAGACAAAATTTATTATTAGTTGTCTAGAAGTCTAAAAGTCAATACTTGAAAAGAAGCAAACAGCAGGCATGTTTTTTCCACTCACAGACATGGTGCCATCACGGTTTCGTATGTTCCTCCAACGTACAATGTTGTCTTCAAGACGAATTCGCTTCTTAGTGCCAAACTCATCCGTTACAAAAACATCCTCTTCAACATACGTTTTGGGGTCAAAAGGCTTTGGTTCAATGCCCATTATGTTAGACACTCTTATCATGTTCATCTATAAAAAACAATAGACAAAATGAAAATTTATAAGGCAGAAAGAAAATAAACAATTATCGTTCTTGTAAACAGAAAATAAATGCAGCAGATTTTTCCTAAGAAGTAAAATGAAAGACAACATGAACTGAAAGTCTATTCAACATCTTATTCTTTTTTCATCGTTTAAGCATACACTAAAAATTGCTCGATATATCTTCTCACACAGCTGCTACCCATCGAAAGATGTAAGCCATGTAGAGTAATTTTTTTCCAAGGAACACCAATTTAAGCTAACATGCGATAAAGAACTTCAAAAAACTAAGCTTGAGACTTACCTAATAATTATTACTCCAAAAAAAATTTTAATGGAAAATTCTATGATTGTCTAGACTGTAGAGCGTAATTGCCATCACACAAGTAACACCAGGTCAAGAAATAATCATCTGCTGAGAAGGGAAATGGGAACCTTTTCAGGCAGACCAGGAGGTGGGCGCAGTGGAATCTCCAACTCAAGTGGGGGCCCCACAGGTTTCTCTTTCTGTTTCTGATCAATGTTATCGTCTTCTGATTCATATCTCATATCTTCATCTTGCACCAGATCCTCTGGTCTCAAATCTTGATCATCATTTTCTTCGTCTTCCATATGTGATCTCTATTGTAATAAAGTCATAGAAATTGCTTAATTTTAAAGGAAATATGAATGTGAAAGAACAAGCATTTCTGATAAAAAAAGTAGTATACTGGTTTTGTGAAGACGGGCAGCTTTCATTATTCCTTACCATTTTTTATGATGATAAAGACAAAACATATCATTATTTGCTTTAATTAATAAGTCAACATGTAACAAGTAAAGATATAACACCAAATTATGCAAACTTCGTACATTTCACTTACATAGGATTCTTGTTTATGTGTACTATGAGTTGCATAATCTTCTGGTTCATCCTCATCAGAATCACCAAAAACATCTCTTATCTCATCCGTTGAATGTGCATTCTGATTTCGATGTTTACCCTCTTCATCATCGGGTGAGCGCCTATGTAAATCGTGAACAGACCACGTACGTTCAGGCAAACAGTGATATCCAATTTGTTTTTAATAAAGTTAGACAAGTATGATGACAAATTATAACAGTTGTTCAAGTCGAAACTTATCCAGCATTCAGCACTCTACCTCTTACCAAGAGCCATTGTGCAATTTCACCACACTCACACATATTTGAACCGGAACAGCATGATGCATGCTGACTGATTAAATTTTAAAATGTGAAAATGCTTGACAGAGGTAAATGTTTATAAATGAGAAAGATAACCTTCTCTTACCTCCGCTTTGACTGACTAACTTCCTCTTCTTCATTGTCCATGTACCGGTTGTCATCAGATTCTTCAGAATCACTGGCAATTACGTCCCTTCTCCTGCTTACTGCTGTCCTTTGGCCATATTCCTCTTGTTCATCACTTTCTGCTGTTTCCTTTCCATGATCATCTATTATATCATCATTTTGAGCAGAGTTATTATCATCAGATTTCTCAGAACCACTCACAAACACATCTCTTCTGGTGCTTGTTGCAGCTGTCTTAGGATCATAATCCTCCTCCTCTTCACTTTCTTCTCCTTCTTTTCCCTCACTCTCAGCTCTCTGATCACTAGTTTCTTTTTCTGCTCTCTCGCCTTCACTCTCACCCTCATCAAGTTCTATCCCATGAGGTTTCCCTTCATTCTCCACTTCCACTTCGCCTTGGCCTTCCACCTCTGCCTCACCTACACCATCAAATTCTGCTTCCCCTTCTCCTACACCCTGAAGCACACGGTGGAATGCTAAATATTACAAGATCAGCAGGAGTCGTAGAACAAAATTGAAAGTTGGTACAGGGATCATGAATATCAAGGCAATTAAATCAAACAAAAGGATAGGATATCACAAAACCATCAGAAGTAAGCCTTTGTGACAAAAAAGGGCAGGTGAATACCCTTGAATCATTCAAATGATCTGCAACTAATATAAAAAATAAAAAAATGAAGTACAATACCCCTCAAATATTATATTAGTTATATAGAAAAGAACCCCAACCCCCTTATTTGACATAAGGCCGATTTTACATATAAAGGCAACAATTTCAACCTAAGCCTTTATGACAAAAGATACAGGTAAATAAACTTGCTTCTTTCAAAAGATCTACAGCTAATATGCAACTAAAGCCTATTTAAGTATAATAGTACAAATTAATCTATAAGTTAGACATGAGAGAACCACGATCACAATTATTTGGGCATGTTCAAGAACGAGCTGATGAATTAGATAAAATATAAATAAAATATATATCAAAGCTGGTTCACTTCAACTCTCCGTTCCCATCAGCTTAATTTATTAGACAACTCCGTGATAAACAGCATAGCTAAATGCACCAAGGTCTGAAATCAATATACACTAAATAGCACAAGCGCATCAAACTACCAGAAAATCACACAAAATTTTGCTCCATTTCCTTCCATCAAGCAAAAATCAGCAAAAAAAGTGCATGAATTTCCACTTTGAAATAACAATGACACATCAAAAAACTACGGTAAATCCCAAAACTTTCGGCTGCACGACTTGAATCAAGCAAAAATAAACAAAAAAGAACATGAATTTCCAACAGTAAATAGCACCAGCACATTCAATTCCCATAGACTCCCCAACTTCTACGCCCCATTTACGCTACCCAACCAAAAAAAGGCCAAAAGATCACGACTTTCGACCATTCTAGTCGCAAAAGACATTGCGCAACGCTAGCAGCCGTCGAAACAGTAAAAATATATACATGAAAAAAAATAAAGCTCTTTTCTTTCTTGGGGGAGGGGGTGGGTGCATACAGATTGGTAACGAAGGCGGCGGTGGAAGTCATCGTTGTCGGAGTCGACCTCGTCTTCTTCGTCTTCGGATTGATCGCCGAAGAGGTTCTGCATCATCTGGTGCCGCTTCTCCTCCCCCATCTCTACACCCTTCCTTCCTTCCTTCCCCCTCTCCGACCTCTCACCGGGAAGGTCTGGGTTTTGAATTAAATGTTGGACCGATTTATTGATTTGTAAACCCGGTTCAAATATATACTCGATTCGGCCCGGCTCGCACTAGGGATGCGTGCCAGTTGAAAATGGTTTGGATATTTGGGTCGGATAGTCCTCCGAGGTAGTTAGACACGGATTTATTCATACTTATTCGGATCGGATACGAATCGGATAGGTTAAGCTGCCTAATTGGTAATTATAATGTTTGCTACATTGATAGTATTTGACTCGATCAAAAAAATTGTCGATATGGATAAATAAGATTGCATGAGATCATTCAAAATTAGTATTGAACTAGCCAAAAAGCTGTATTTAATAAACAAATATCCCCCTCCCTTTAATAAATAAGATAAAGATGATGGAGGGCAAGAATAAATAAAGAGAAATTACATGTGGATAAAGAATTTTAAATGAATTGAGAGAAACATTGAAAATAAATATAAAAGAAATTGTGTTGTCCTTGTTCAAATCAGAATAAATTATATGTGCTATTATTACAGTCACATTTATCATATACACTAAATAACTTGCGCTATGACTTATTATTGTTAAGTGGAGGATTGCCGCCACTACAAATCAGCCCACTTGTTAGTCTAGGTAAGTCTATGTGCTCCCCTGAGTCAGTTCAACTGGCTTAGTTGAGTTACAAACTTATTTTGCCTTGTTCTTTGTTGACCTTGTTCCTTATTGAGTAGAATCTTTGATTTACATTAATTTACCTCATATTGCAATAAAGTGAATAAAAGATCTTTATAATTGAGAGTTTCTTTATAAATTTTATACCTCAAAGCAATTATCAATGAAAAGTTGAATTTGTGTAAATTTCATAATTAGTAGTTAATCTAATTACGATATTGTAGTGACAAGTGAGCCTTAGTGTAACCCTAAGCTCTAGTATTTGTATTGCCTAAGCCCTCAACGAGCAAGACAATAACACCTATTTTCATTTTTATTCGAGTTTGTGCAAAAGGCCATACTCGTGCCATAATTTTTGGCAAACAACCATCCTAGCAATTCACAATTATAAGAGATTGCCAAACCCAAAACTCATAGCTTTACCCAAGATGCCATTCAATTTAAATTAAAAATTTACAAGAATGATTATTGGAAGGTATGAACATTTATTATAACGGCCATGGTTGCAAAAATAAGCTAATTTCGAAAGGAATCGAGTGATGTAAATCAAATCGGAAAGATTTTACTTTAAAAAAGTATACAATTCATAGGGGTGGGCGACGACCTGGGGTAGCGATGGTGGGGGTGGGGTGGGGCGGGCCGCAAGGGGGGGGGGTGGATTGGGCGGCAGCAGCACGGCTGTCGGAGGCGGCGATGGCG